>WBZZ01004172.1:0-85000 GCA_019918135.1 Paulinella micropora | reverse complement strand
TGAGCCCTGTCGCCAGTTCGATTCCCGTCGGTGCCACCAGTATTTTCATTGAACATACCGATCCGTCTGGACCAGTATTTTCATTGAACATACCGGCCCGTCTGGAAGTGTTGGAACTGCCCTTGCGGGGGTGTCATTAGAGCTTATCGTCAATTCTTCGTACTCCCCTCACGGGTGAGACGATGGAGGCGCATGTGCAGAAATGCATCAGCCATTGACAGAGAAGCACTATTATTCAAGTAGTATTATTATTATCTTATATATATACTATGATATATATATATATATATTATATACATATATACATGATATATCATGATATATATCAGTATATATATTGTATTTCAAGTCAGTTTTTTTTTTCAAAACATGTTTGAAAATACTGGCACCGACGGAAATTGAACTGGCGACATAATATATAAAAATAATAATAATAATAATAATAATAATAATAATAATAATAATAATAATAATAATAATAATAGTGCTTCTCTGTCAATGGCTGATGCATTTCTGCACATGCGCCTCCATCGTCTCACCCGTGAGGGGAGTACGAAGAATTGACGATAAGCTCTAATGACACCCCCGCAAGGGCAGTTCCAACACTTCCAGAAGGGCCGGTATGTTCAATGAAAATACTGGTCAATAATAATAATAATATAAATAATAATATATTAATAATAATAATAATAGTGCTTCTCTGTCAATGGCTGATGCATTTCTGCACATGCGCCTCCATCGTCTCACCCGTGAGGGGAGTACGAAGAATTGACGATAAGCTCTAATGACACCCCCGCAAGGGCAGTTCCAACACTTCCAGACGGGCCGGTATGTTCAATGAAAATACTGGTCCAGACGGATCGGTATGTTCAATGAAAATACTGGTGGCACCGACGGGAATCGAACTGGCGACAGGGCCCAGATGGTAGAACTTGACCACTGGGCTATCACGGTGTCCATAATAATAATAATAATAATAATAATAATAATAATAATAATAATAATAATAATAATAATAATAATAGTGCTTCTCTGTCAATGGCTGATGCATTTCTGCACATGCGCCTCCATCGTCTCACCCGTGAGGGGAGTACGAAGAATTGACGATAAGCTCTAATGACACCCCCGCAAGGGCAGTTCCAACACTTCCAGACGGGCCGGTAAATAATAATAATGATAATAATAATACTATATCTGAGGCGTACTGATGCAACTAATGGCATATCCCCAACGGACATAAGCCTCCAATACCCTTGTTCGAGGTCCTCCACCCCCCCGTGTCAGTCTCTCGCCTGATGATCGGGGCCACCGATGGAGCTCCTGAGGGCAAGACTGCACTAAGCCGAGGTTATTCCGCAATCCCAGCAACCTCTTGCAAGACGTCACCGAATGTGCAAGTGCATACACCAAGCGCGGTTGCTAGAGCTGCCTCGAAACCCCACCCATAACAATCTGGTGTCTGCTGGGTCCTGGGCTATCAACCAGCATATGCGGAGTTTAAGATCTTTTACGCGCGCAACGACCCTCCTCCCCAGCATCTACCACCAAAGGGTTATGAGTTGGCGTCACAGTTTAACGCCTTGAGGCCATTGGGCTGAATAATAATAATAATAATAATAATAATAATAATAATAATAATAATAATAATAATAATGATAATAATAGTGCTTCTCTGTCCATGGCGAATGCATTTCTGCACATGTGCCTCCATCGTCTCACCCGCGAGGGGAGTACGGAGATTTGACGATAGGCTCTACTGACACCCCCGCAAGGCAGCTCGAAGCCTTCCAGACAGACCAATACTTTCAAAGAAAATATCCTTTGAAAAATACTGGCACCGACGGGAATCGAACTGGCGACAGGTCCCAGATGGTAGACCTTAACCACTGAGCTATCGCGGTGCCACTTCCAAGCCTTCCAGACAGACCAATACTTTCAAAGAAAATATCCTTTGAAAATACTGGCACCGACGGGAACAATAATAATAATAATAATAATAATAATAATAATAATAATAATAATAATAATAATAATAATAATAATAATAATAATAATAATAATAATAATAATAATAATAATAATAATAATAATGATGTATCTCCTGCCAATTGCTCAGCCAAACTGCCATGTGCATCCAGTCCTCCATTCCATAAGGAAAGTCTCCACACCAATCGGTGGAATAAAGGAAGTGACGGCATAGAACATTACTCTAGGAGCTTTATACCAATCAGCCCGTGGAAAGCGACCGATGGCCTATGTACTCCCTAATAATAATAATAATAATAATAGTAATAATAATAATACTATATCTGAGGCGTACTGATGCAGCTAATGGCATATCCTCAACGGACATAAGCCTCCAATACCCTTGTTCGAGGTCCTCCACCCCCCCGTGTCAGTCTCTCGCCTGATGATCGGGGCCACCGATGGAGCTCCTGAGGGCAAGACTGCACTAAGCCGAGGTTATTCCGCAGTCCCAGCAACCTCTTGCAAGACGTCACCGAATGTGCAAGTGCATACACCAAGCGCGGTTGCTAGAGCTGCCTCAAAACCTCACCCGTAACAATCTGGTGTCTGCTGGGTCCTGGGCTATCAACCAGCATATGCGGAGTTTAAGATCTTTTACGCGCGCAACGACCCTCCTCCCCAGCATCTACCACCAAAGGGTTATGAGTTGGCGTCACAGTTTAACGCCTTGAGGCCATTAGGCTGAATAATAATAATAATAATAATAATAATAATAATAATAATAATAATAATAATAATAATAATAGTGCTTCTCTGTCAATGGCTGATGCATTTCTGCACATGCGCCTCCATCGTCTCACCCGTGAGGGGAGTACGAAGAATTGACGATAAGCTCTAATGACACCCCCGCAAGGGCAGTTCCAACACTTCCAGACGGGCCGGTATGTTCAATGAAAATACTGGTCCAGAAATAGACCGGTATGTTCAATGAAAATACTGGTGGCACCGACGGGAATCGAACTGGCGACAGGGCCCTGATGGTAGAACTTGACCACTGGGCTATCACGGTGTCCAAATGATAATAATAATAATAATAATAATAATAATAATAATAATAATAATAATAATAATAATAATAATAATAATAATAATAATAATAATACTATATCTGAGGCGTACTGATGCAGCTAATGGCATATCCTCAACGGACATAAGCATCCAATACCCTTGTTCGAGGTCCTCCACCCCCCCCGTGTCAGTCTCTCGCCTGATGATCGGGGCCACCGATGGAGCTCCTGAGGGCAAGACTGCACTAAGCCGAGGTTATTCCGCAGTCCCAGCAACCTCTTGCAAGACGTCACCGAATGTGCAAGTGCATACACCAAGCGCGGTTGCTAGAGCTGCCTCGAAACCCCACCCATAACAATCTGGTGTCTGCTGGGTCCTGGGCTATCAACCAGCATATGCGGAGTTTAAGATCTTTTACGCGCGCAACGACCCTCCTCCCCAGCATCTACCACCAAAGGGTTATGAGTTGGCGTCACAGTTTAACGCCTTGAGGCCATTGGGCTGAATAATAATAATAATAATAATAATAATAATAATAATAATAATAATAATAATAATAATAATAATAATATGTATGTATGTATGTATGTATCGTCTGCCCATTGCTGAGCCAAAAGGCCATGTGCATCCAGTCCTCCATTCCATAAGGAAAGTCTCCACACCAATCGGTGGAATAAAGGAAGTGACGGCATAGAACATTACTCTAGGAGCTTTATACCAATCAGCCCATGGAAAGGGACCGATGGCCTATGTACTCCCTAATAATAATAATAATAATAATAATAATAATAATAATAATAATAATAATAATAATAATAATAATAATAATAATAGTAATAATAATAATAATAATAATAATAATAATAATGATAGTGCTTCTCTGTCAATGGCTGATGCATTTCTGCACATGCGCCTCCATCGTCTCACCCGTGAGGGGAGTACGAAGAATTGACGATAAGCTCTAATGACACCCCCGCAAGGGCAGTTCCAACACTTCCAGACGGGCCGGTATGTTCAATGAAAATACTGGTCCAGAAATAGACCGGTATGTTCAATGAAAATACTGGTGGCACCGACGGGAATCGAACTGGCGACAGGGCTCAGATGGTAGAACTTGAATAATAATAATAATAATAATAATAATAATAATAATAATAATAATAATAATAATAATAATAATAATAGTGCTTCTCTGTCAATGGCTGATGCATTTCTGCACATGCGCCTCCATCGTCTCACCCGTGAGGGGAGTACGAAGAATTGACGATAAGCTCTAATGACACCCCCGCAAGGGCAGTTCCAACACTTCCAGACGGACCGGTATGTTCAATGAAAATACTGGTCCAGACGGAGCGGTATGTTCAATGAAAATACTGGTGGCACCGACGGGAATCGAACTGGCGACAGGGCCCAGATGGTAGAACTTGACCACTGGGCTATCACGGTGTCCAATAATAATAATAATAATAATAATAATAATAATAATAATAATAATAATAATAATAATAATAATAATAATAATAATAATAATAATAATAATAATAATAATAATAATAATAAATTAATCTCATAACCAAGCTAACTTCCTAACTAATCATAAGTAAAGCCTCTACCGACACCGTTACTTTGACACTGCCGGCCCTTAATTATTAATTAAGTTTATGTTAGTTCCAACCGAAACTACTGAATGCCACGGACATGAAGACTGAGGAATAAGTGTTTGCGTATACCGAACGTGTTAGGCTATAGATTGGTAACTAATATCCATGTATTTAACCGGGTTATGCGGTTAGATCCCCTATCAGAATAACTAATGCCAATCCACCTTAATGGACCGAGTGGGTATATCTGCCCTCATTAAGTGGGTCCAGCTATTGTTCTGTTATTAATACCTACCAATCGTTTTAGTCATCCGTTACTGTTGGGTAAGGTATAATCATTAAAGTCATTCTTCGGTACTTCGTATGTACTTATCAGGTTATGAAGCCTTGAAGCGGCCCGCTAGCGCAAGACCCTTCGGAGAGTATCTCCGAGCAACGAAGAAAGCTGGCAAAAATACCCAGAGGGACGTTGTCTCGTTCGTGTTTTGTGCCAGAACAGAACTAATTTCTGTTTACTGTGTGTGGCTAATAGGTAGCTGGTGAGGCCCTGTGCGTGGTGAGCTGAGTCTCAGCGCAGTGGGTGGTAGTCGGAGGCTTGTCGAGCTCAGTCTGCCAGCCCTTCGAGGCGTCAAGAGTCCCAAGAGGGACGTTCCGTGGACAGTGGCCGTAGTGCCAATCCACATCACCAGTGCTGCCGGCTACGACGGTACCGGCAACCTTCCTCAGTACAACAGGCTTGGCTTTAATCAGTTTTTAAGTCGGACACTTACAGTAACTCTGTCGTTTACGGTCGACAACTACTTGTTTAGACCCTACTCTTGTCGTCGTTCCGTTTGCCGACGTTGGACTCTTTCCCAGCTTTGGTGGAAGACCCCAAAATCAACGGGAACAGTCGCCAGGACAAGTGGTTTGGCGTTCCCGTAGCCGACGTTTGCACAACAAGTCCCTGATCATGAGTCAAGTAGCTTTGGGGTAAGCCTTAAGGTGTACATACACACCACCCGAAAGTGAAACTAGACCTGAAAATTCCCTCTCTTCCTAGAAATGTAAAGGACTTTAAGACGTCCGAGACTACTTTGATAGCAATTCTAAGAATAGTTAACCCCCACTTAATTAATTGCTTGGAAGGAAGACCAATTATATTCCTTAGTGCTGTCAAGAGTGAGTCTGCACCGTCACCATCTACTGCGAAAAAGTCACCATCTTTGTCTGTGACACAGAGAGAGTTAGATGAAAAAGAAGATCTTAGGAAGGAAGAGGAGAAGAACGAAAGCACGAGGAAGAGAAGAGAGCTAAAGGACGAGTTACTAGCATATCTTATTTCCTCTTGCCAGCAGAATCCGGACGCTATGGCATTGTTGCCAGAAGCAGAAGGTAATCCTGCCACATTCTGGAAAGCCATTGTTGACAAGTATAGGGGGTTAGACGAAATAGCAAAAGGCAGGTAGACTTGACAAGCTAGATGCTATGCAGGGGCCAAGTTCTATGAATAGAGTAGAGAAATGGCTAACAAAGTACAAGACACTAGTCAGACAGGTTGAGATAGACGAAGGTAGGCCTGAGTCAGACTACAAGAAATGTAAGAAGTTATTTAGGTTACTCCAACACCTAGACCCTATGTCAACTCTGTACACAACATGGCAGCACATGGATGCGAGATGGGACTGGAAACAGTTAACCCTGAAGATAGTTCAGGTAGCACAAGAACACAACAACGAAAAATTGTACAGAGAAGTAATAACACCCCAGAGAGGCAAGCAGGTAGTATTTAACACAGTTTCGACGACGAAAGATTCTGAATTAAAATGCTACTGCTGCAAGCAAGCTAGACACATGTGTTATGAATGTACTTCTAGATGTGCTAGAACAGATTGTCGAGAAGGCAAAAGAGGTGTCAGACATACAGGTGCTGAATGTTCTTTTACTAAAAGCATAACTGCTAGACAGGGAAAGACAGGTAAGCCAAAATACTCTGACAGACCCAAAAAGTCCACTCACAAAGATAGCTCTTCTAAAAAACCTAAGTCTAAACACAAATCCAGAAAGGGTAGCACAATGAACAGAAAGAAAGGACCTAGAAAGGGGAAGTTCATTTGTGTAGGTTAGGAGCAGGAAGAAGAAGAGAGTGAGTCATCACAGGAGGAAAGAGAGTCAGTAGATCAACAAGACAATGAGGAAGTAGAATCACCAGAACAGTCAGATCATGAGAGTCAGAGAGATGACGAAAATGATGAACCTGATGATTTACTACAACTCATTCAGTGGGTGCACATGAATGTGGAGATAAAGAAGAGGGAGAGCAAGAAGAGACCTCAGACAAACCCTATTCCTATCCCCATTCCACTCAACAGACAGTTAAACCCTTAACTAGACCCCCACAAGAGTACAGAGGGATAGATCCTAGCATCTTTCATGTCCCATACTTCTCAGGTGACTTTCTGCTGAAATATGCTTTGCTTGAAGCTCAGAATAGGCATTTAGGGCGAGATTTTTCTTTAGTATTAACAGAGTTATTTGGAGTTGTCCCCAGACACAGTCCCCATTGAACCAGTTAATCTAAACTATGCTAAAGTATGGAGATCGAGAAAGATAGAATACCCAGAGGAGTTCTTGATCCCAGACAACAAGCGATGTGAAGGCATAGTTAGGAACACAGGAAAGAGATGCAAATGGTCACTAGGCTTAGGTAGAAGGGAAGGTCCGGGAACAAGCGCAGCCTGGAGGTTGCTAAGGTTTAAGAACTGTGAGTTTCACAAACCCAAACTCAGACCTGACTCAGACAAGAGCCCTATGATGACTGATGAAGCAAAAGCTCTCATGGTAGCAGCATTAGCAGAGATAAGAGATCCAGTAATGTATGATAGAGTGTATAGTGGGATCCCTAGGGACAAAGATGGATGTCCCGTGCCCCCTCCTCATCTAACAGAGATCTTTGATCTAATCCCAGCTGACGAGCTTAAAATAGGAACTATGGCACTATGCGTTATTAGTGATAGGCCTAGGTCACCCATGTAGTCAAAGATTGATAATGTCAGTCGCAGTCCAGCTGCAGATGAGCTAGTCATGGTGAGAGTGTAGACGAGGGAGCAAATGATACTGCACAAACCGACAGATCAGATCAAGATGAGGAAGAGGAATCCTTTTAATCCACCCCTGGAGATTGGACAAACCCAGACAGTAGTCAGTATGGTCGATTCCCAAGTAGGTGGATGTCCCCTTCAGATTTTCTCACTAAATCGGAACTCAAGGAAGCACGATTAGGAAGAAAAATAGCCACGGAAACACCAGATACCCAAGGTAGTAAAGACAGGGTAGACTCAGACGACAGTGGGGAGAAACTGTTATCAGACGAAGGGGAAAGAGTAGCTATAGGTCCTACCTTGATGTTAAAACATTACCATCATTACTCCCAGCACAGGCAGCAAGTAGTAGCGCTAGTAGCACAACAGGGCCTTTAGCTGCTAGTCAACTAGTAGTAAAAGTAGTAAAGATCAGCCTACATCTACTAAACGATAAGTAGAGCAAAGAGTAGTACAGAGCCAGCCAGTGCTAGTACACAGGACAGCGGTAGTGTTCCTACGACTAACCCCAGGGCAACATCGCCGCCTAACAACCAACCGGGTAGGATAGAGAGTTACTTCACTCAGTTGTTTGATGCCGACTTCAGATCGGCGGGAGCATACAACCGGGATGAAACGATAAACGTCTTTTACTCAGGATTACGTACAGTCATAGAACAGTATGTAATAAACATGTGTATAAGAAGTGAGGATGTAGACGCTACCCAGTTTGCCATAAGTTTTCCTTATATCGCTTATACTAATTCGCACCCTTACATTCAAGAGATCTTAGGTCCTGTCCCCAGACCAAGCCCGATTGAAGAGCCGGGAGCAGAAGAAGAAGATGAGGAAAGAAATGAAGGTGGTAGTATCATGCACAATCCCCATGCTATGGTCAATTTGTCTAGAGATTCTAAGCATAGTTGACGATAGTGCTTGTAGCACAAATATATCACCCAACAAAGAACTGTTCACTAATTTAGTGAAAGGACAATCTAAGTTCAGGACAGCTAACAGTATCATAACAACATCCCTGAAAGGTCAGATGTCAGTACAGTTAGCAGGAGTCGGAGAGGAGATAGATGTGGTTGCTAGAAATGCAGTTTATAACCCAGACTTGCCCTACACCCTTATATCTACTGCCACATGGGATAATGCAGGAAATGCAGTACTGCATCAGAACGGACAGATCATTTTGCTTGATAAGCCCATTCCAGTCGATAGGGGAGCAATATTAGCTCAAGGACGCAGAGCACAAAATAATATATATGTCTGGGATAAACCTGGCAGTCAGCAATTAGACTCGAATTTCATTTTTGACCCACACACAGGAAAGCAAGTCAGTAATAGGAAGAAACTTGCAAAGCCAAAGAGTCGCAAGAAGAAACACGTAAATCACAACGCCACATCGACACCCACACGACCATGCCTCGCACCAAATGCTAGCACAGGCTATCTATTTTGCGGAAATATGTCTGCGTGTGTGTATGGATGGGGATGTGATCATGGATGCAACTATGTGCCTTATGTGTATGAATGCGAAACTGAACTTGGAGAAAAAGCTGCAGCTTATGACAATACTTACAATTGCGTATACCCTTTGCCAGTTGTTCGTCCTGATGCAAGCAAAAATATCCCTTTCGTTATTCTTCATCGCATGGCTCTACACAGAGGCGGAGAAGCAATGGATAGATTAGCCAAATCGCAGGGATGGACGATCGTAGGGAAGGATTGGAGAGAGGCAGTAAGGAAATGCGAGTGTTGCAATCAAGCTAAGATGAGAGAGGTAGATCATAGCTCTAAGAATAGACACGACAGGGATTGGGCCCCGGGAGAATGTCTAGTTATGGATACGTATATTCAGTTTTATCTAGTATTGTCCCATGATGGTAGAAAGTATAAGTATACTATCAAATGCGTAGCTAGTGGATACGTAAAGGATTACTACCTAAAACAAAAGAACGAGTTTTATGAGTACTTTCTCGAGGCAGTAGCTTTATTTGAGCGTCAAACAGGAAATGCTGTCAGAATGGTCAAATCTGATCAGGAGTATAGGGGTTACGGGGTTTTCCAAGCGTGGATCAAACGTAAAGGGGTAGAATTCTATCCTTCCCCTAAGGGACATAGTAAGAGTAATGCAGTGATAGAAAGATCGCATCTTACTATGGAAGGCCCAGCAACAGCTGCCAGACTTGACGCGGGTTTGCCCATAAGTTTTTGGACAGATATGGAAAGGAACTCTACATACATCGAAAATAGGATCCCTAACGCACACGGAAAGTTTAAAGGAATTTCCCCTTTTGAGGCCATCTTTAAAAAGAAACCGCTCATGTCTCACCTAAAACCCATAGGTTGTGCTGCGATTATGAAGGTGGAGAGTAAAAAGGGAGAACCAAAAGGTGTGCCAGTAATATTCCTAGGGTATGAACCAACTACTGGTTACTATAGGGTCTACGATCCTGTAGGTCGAAGAATTTACGGGGATTTGCGAAATGTCCGTTTTGATGTCAACCGCATGGGGAAACGTGTTGCTGCGAAGTTCTCAAACTCAATCCCCGGGAAGGAGAGAAACTAAAGAGGGTTGCCTGCAACAAAGAAGAAACAACCCAAAAGTCTAGTATCCCAGGGGGAGACGAGGAAAACGGTCCCGAGGAGGGAATCACCGACGAAATAGAAATAGAGGGAGCTGAAATAGGATTTTATCCTAAGAAACAGGGTTTGCCTATTTCGGGTGCTTCTAGGTCTACCGTAGTTGTGGAAAAAGAAGTTGTGGTTGTTGAAAGTGACAGTGAGACGGAAGAGCCGTTGTCCCCACCAGCCATCCCACAAGTTCATGATCCAGGTGGAACCCCACAACCAGAAAAGAAAAGCGTCAGTGAACCGCCAGTAAGTTCGGTAGCCTTTCAGAAAGCTAGTAAGGTGAGACTGCCGAACCGACTGGACACCTTGAAGGGAGTTGAAGTAGCAGTCCCTGCCCCAGAATTTGAAGAGAAATGGGCTCGGGCCCAGTATTGAGATAAGTGGAGCACTCATGTTAGAAAAGGACCCATCCGTCCAGGGGGAGCTTTAAAGGCAATCTCTGGAAAAATGGAACCAACACATTATATAGACTTCGGAGAGGGTAAAGCAGAGAGAATGCTAGATGGTGAGATAGAAAATATAGAATTAGTTCAGTCGGTACGGACAGTCTTATTGAAGTTACCCCCGAAGTCGAAGTAAGTGTACCAGAAGTGCTAACTCAGCCAGTATTATCTCCCGTACACCTAACCCCGCTACTTTTCCGTTCATGGACACAGGGAGAGATTTCGGGAGACAATCTCATACCTGCTGGTCAAAAGAGGACCAGACCCCAGAAACAGCCAACTGTTCCTCCAAATAGCGTAGCTACAACCACTGTAGAATCAACACCGACACCGCCCATACTAACTGTTGCTAAATTGCTAGAGGTAGTAACAGATTTTGCTCCTAATGCTTGCTTTTATGCTTCTATTGAGCTGCCGCCAGACATCAAACCGCAAGACAAGAAGGCAGCGAGAGAGAAAGGGATAAAACAACAAGAAGAGCTGAAATCTTTTGAATGGGTGAGAGAAACTGAAGCGAGGAGAAGTGGCAGTAAAATAATACCACTGACATGGGTCGATACAGTGAAACCGGACCCTAAAGGTGGCACTTATTGTAAAGCTAGAACTGCCATAAGGGGAGATTTAATGGAACCTGGTGTTCATTATAATGCTAAGCGCACATATTCCCCTACTGCTCACCACCGCACATTTCTCATGTTTGTCGCGCACGCTGCCGTTCACAATAGGGATTTAAGGCTTGTTGACTTTGTCACCGCATATCTGCACGCAATCATACCTTACACCATCTATGCGCGCCCACCGCCCGGATTTGAACGAATAGGGTGGTTATGGCTTATCCTCAAAGCTTACTATGGTCATCCCGAGTCTGGTAGACTGTGGTACGATGTCTTGAACGATATAGTTGTTCAGTTTGGATATAAGCCCCTAGCCATAGATAAGGGATCATATGCGATAGTAAAGGACAACAACCCACAGCACACCACGCTGCTTACATTCCATGTCGATGATGGTTTGCATGTTGCTAATGAGAAAGAGCACACAGCCTTAGTTAGGTTCTTTCAGAAAAAGGGTTTGAGATGCAAGGACCTTGGCATGGGCACGTCTTTTAAGAACATTTCTCTCGACCATTTCGATGGGATCCCAGTCCACCATAAGGTTTACATTAAAGCCGTTTTGCTAAAGCTAGGATACGATAGCGCTATTCCCGCTAAGTCCCCCAACACCTCGGATACGGTCCGTCCCCTCAAGCGCGAACACGCCATTTTGGCATACGATCTTCGCACCCTTATTAGTGTTTTGCTCTTTGTCGCTGTCAACACACAACCCTTGATCGTTTGCGCTCTGAACATGGCAGCCTTGGATATGGTACCGAACCCCCCCCCCCCCCCCCCCCCCCCCGCGCGTATTCGCGAATCGATAAAATCTGTCGGTTTTTGGTGACCCCACGTGGGATTTTCTTCCGAAGAGCCGATAAGTCTATCACTTCTACGTGGAATTACGCGAAGCAGGGGGAGCGTACCAGTCAGCGGATCGCCAGTTATGGATTCCTTTACGGATATTGACCCCAGTCACTTGTCTCAGCACTCGGTGAAGCTCGGTGAGGCAGAGATCCCTAAAGAAGTCCGCCAGAAGACTCCAGTTTTTGGCTACTGTGATTCCGATTTCGCTTCTAGGCAGGAAGATAGGAGGTCCCGTAGTGGCTTCATCTTTTTCTTTCATTTGACTCCGATTTCAGTTTTCTCAAAGTTGCAATCCGTAGTAGCTAACTCGACCGTGGAAGCCGAGATTATAGCTGCCAACGAGGCAGTTAGGGAGGCTGAAGCCATTAGGAGGGTGTTAGAGGACATGGGTTATTCGCCGGGCACCATCCCGATCCTCGAGGATAACTCAGGAGCTATCTCATTGTCGGCTCGCGGCTTAAGTGAAAACCGTACTAAACAAATTGCAGTGCGTTTTCATTACTTGGTGGACAGGTGCCATGCAAAGTCCGTGCACTTGTACAAAATTGCGTCAAAGAAAAATTTAGCAGATTACCTGACTAAATCTCTTCCACTCCCGCAATTTTCGCCAATATCCGGGCATGTCGCGGTAGAAATGCCGATTGAATAGCTTTGCTTTGTTATATTATGCATTCCGCACCATGCGTTATATGACATTATTGTTTGCTTTATTTTGATTGTTTGTATATATTGCTTTCGTCTCCTTTAGTGTCTAAATATTTATAAACTAAACTCACTTTTGCTACATAAAACTCCGAAAAGCGAGGGAGAGAGAGAGCCGATGCTGTTATTGCGACATTAGAAGTTTATACATGTTACATAGATGATATCGCATGTGTCGATGATCTACTTTGCTATATAGACTTAATCGAAGTTAATGTCATAATAATAGTTAATAGTAATAGTTATGAACAGACATATAGATTGTAAACTAAGTAGACCCAATGAGGCCACCAGGGAGCTAAGTACTATGGTTATAGTTTTGTTAGTGCAACTAAATGGTAGACAAAGTTGTCGATGTGATCGGATCGCTCATATTTCTCGGTATATGCTTGTATCCTATGACAACCGTCAGATGTAATAGATAATTAATGTTAAAAGGCAACCTTTAATGTTATTATCTTCATGTTGATGTTTTCTGATGTAATGTTGGTAATGTTTGCGCGTCTAAACAGAATTATTTCATAATGATGCCAAGTTGTCATATGTTGTTTCTTATGGTTACATGTTTATCTATATGCTATGACTATATACACTGAGTCTTACCAGCAGGTGCTGCAGGCAGCGGAACCGGCATGTTCATAACTGCGTTTAGGCTGTGAAGGCCCAGCATGTTTGTTTTGCTGCTATGTGGCGATATCTTTACCTGTCACGTATATTGTATATAAGTCATACTTGCCCGGTCACATATTAAGTAATTATACATGTTTTTATTTTATTATCGTATGTGCATCATAAATATCTGCGTTTATTATCATTTCTGTGCACGTCTCATTGCATGAGGTTGTATTGGTGTGTGCAGACGGGTATATGCGGGTTTGCGGATTTCACGCAAAATTTACGCTCATTTGTATGTCTTATTCTTTGTCAATCTTGCAGAGGTCCAGACAATGCGTTCCTGACAATGCTAATCGGGTTGACATTTCCCCGCCCTTTTAATTATATAAATCATATATGATGATTATATCTTCTATGTTTATGGTCATTAGTGCATATTTTTCCAATTTATATCAATCTGGGATCAACTCATATTTGCATATGATAGTATCATAATATGATATTTCATTCAAGATGGAGTCTCCCCTTGAAGTAAGTTAGAAATAATAAGTTTCTGGGAAGGCAGTATTAATACTACTAGTAAAGGTAGCTAGATTAAGGAATAGCACTGAGGGGTGCGAGTGCTCTACTACCGACGTCACACTGCTATTACAGGACTATAGTACGTGAGTCACACGTACTAACGCTATGGGCCGGGGCATAGCTCTGAATGGGACATCCCTGTTAGCAGAGCCGATGTATCTACTTCTAAGACAGGTGAGGGAGTGGATAGTCGATATGTGTAATATTAATTTAATTTCCATCATTTTTATGCTAATACTACATATTTCCACAGGCTTAAGGATTATCTTTAATTATGTCACAGTTTATACTAATCTAAAGTAATCAGGGGCCCCGGGGAGTGTTAGGCTATAGATTGGTAACTAATATATTCATGTATTTAACCGGATTATGCGGTTAGATCCCCTATCAGAATAACTAATGCCAATCCACCTTAATGGACCGAGTGGGTATATCTGCCCCCATTAAGTGGGTCCAATTATTGTTCTGTTATTAATACCTACCAATCGTTTTAGTCATCCGTTACTGTTGGGTAAAGTATAATCATTAAAGTCATTCTTCGGTACTTCGTATGTACTTATCAGAACGAAGAGTGGCTACGTAATCTTTAAGCCAAAGTTAACAGAAAGACCTGAACATAGAGTTATATACCGGGTGGGCCGGCATAGACTGGCGAAACGGATCGCACTAGCAACTGAACATTTCGCTTCCTGATCCAAGCCGCTTTGTAGTGCAGGACCGCGTTTGTTGAACACATGAAAAGGTCTTGGTGAGTACAGAGTCCTTAACTGCCTCGCCCGACCTCTTGCTTAAAAAAAAAAAAAAAAAAAAAAAAAAAAAATTAAATTAAAAAAATATAATATTTTATTTAAATCGCTATATAGAAACTTACCATTAATACATACGCCAAATCATATTACTAGCAGTGATTTTAATGGCGTCGATAAATGCTAAAGCAAAGGCTGCTATGCTCCAGACTCGTTTTCTGGCACAGGCCCTTACGATTTCTACCAAGAAGAAATAAGCAAAGAAAATAGACCTGCGTATGGTGAAGTAACTTTATAACACTTGCAGTACATCAAGGTCATGAATGCATGGAAGCGGTTGTCACAATCATGTGTCGTCTTTCAGCGATTAGCAATAACGATATCTTCAAAGATCTCAAAAAAGATTTTCAGTCCATGGGAGCAACAAACATTTGAGGCAAAGGAGGGACTGGACGATAGTTAGGAAAGCTCATTAATATCTTGCCATCTGGAAGGACATCCAAAATTGTGCCGGTATACCTGCAAGGAGGATGGAAATAAGTGTAAAATATTTGGCGCAAAAGTCAACTGTCAGACCAGTTCTTTTCGTCCGGAAAGTATCCCTTCGCTTGCATGCCTTTCTTCCAACCTCCCTGGGGTTTCAGCGCTGGGCCGCTCACCAGTCGCGGGTCCGGGACAGGCGCGGAACCTGGCGTCTGCGCCACTTTCTTCAAAGCCTTGATATTCATTTTGTTCCTCTTAATTTTTTCCTTGACACCATTCTTGCATGCTGCCAAAAGGCTACTCGGAGAGGTATACCTGCACCAACATGTACAGTGAAAGCGGTACTTGATTGTGCAAAGACCGTTTCTTGTTGTAGCTATACCCATTTGGTGTCACCCGAATAAACTCCCTTAAGACACAACCAAGCAGCTTGACGATCATTTGCGCACGCAAAGATGAAAAGTGTTTGACCTTTGGATAGTGGTTTGGCCCGGTAAACAGAGGAACTCGAACATACCTGTGTAAAAGAGGATTTGATGGCAAATAGATTCACAATGCATGCTCCGCATTTCGGAAGAGGGCGGGTAGGGTTGGGTGGGTGGGTGGGGGGGGGGGGGGGGGGGGGGGGGGGCGGAGAGGTCGAATGGAGGATCATGCAATTCAGGGAAGAGGGAAGACATGTGGGAGATATCAGATGCAGAGAGCATACACACAACCACAGAACAGGAACCGTAATGTTTCTGTGACTGCCAAAAATAGTAGGGCAAGATCTGATCCTTCTCGTCTTGTCTGGTCTCCCTCAAGTTCTCCATCACTGCCTTTTCGGGGCCAAAATACATCTTGTGGTGTGATAGCAGCTTGTAATAATAGTCCGCGACAGGCTCGATATAGCGGGCGAGGACTTCGTCCAAGTCCTCAAATTTTTCTTCGCCAATCTGTAGCACCGCCCCAAGAGCCATCTTATTTGGTTTCTCAAGTTCCTTCACCTCAGTATGGTAAACGACTGAAGGTTCATGATACACTTTGTACGTAATGGTGACGTAGTCATAGCCCTTGTTGGACGGGCGAATGACGACTTCGCCACGCTTCCTCAATTTCAGCCAATTCTCTGCTTCTTCACCGGTCATGTTCTGAAACATTGGATGCTGAATGTTTCGTACCGCCTTCGCTTTTCCACGCTTAGGTTCATGCTTTTCAAGCAGTTTTTTGTCCTCAACATGAAGACCAAGACTTGATTCGTTGTGAAGGTAAGGATCCACAGGAATACTATGAAAGCTGGGCGGTCTGGCGCTGCTGTCTAATATCATGCGACCTGATGATGAAAACAACGGTGGCCCTTCATCCCAAGCAAAATCACAGGGCAAAAACATGTCTAGCCTTTTGCAGCAGCGACATTCCGCCTCTAGACTGCGACAGTGGCATTTCATGTCCGAGGAGATCAGAGGCACATGATATCTCTCTCGATTTCTTTTTTCGTCATCATTCAGATCGGATTCTTTCGTCGAAAGGTCCACCGAGAACTTGTCGTACCGGACTCGCTTGACACGTGCCCTCTCCACGAGCGTACCAGAGTCGGCAATCTTTTTGACAAACTCGTCAATCTCTTCTGGCCGGGGCCTTGGGCCCAATTCCTGCTCGTAGTTCTCCTTGAGATCCTTCCAAAAAATCATGCCCATCACACCTCCATCCAAGCGAACGAATACATTGCCTCTGTGAGATCTCATGACGACTCCAGAGACAATCATACCTCGTCGCAGAGTTTGCTTTGTTTCGCCTGTTAACAATTCAAAGAGTTTCTCATCGTCGGGCTCCTTAAAATCATGGGAGCGTTGGGGTCCCTCCAGGTGGGCGAACGGCAACAGAAGCTCTCGCCTTATTTGGTAGAGTTTCGGTTTTATTTTGGTTTTATTCTCTTCCCATTCTGACTGAGCAAATGCATCCAAGTCAAGCTCTACCAGCCCTTTGCGGTTCTTGGGGTCCATTACTTCTTGAATGTCATGCTCGTCAACCGCCAATTGCTTTTCGTCCCTCCCCAAAGCATCGAGGATCACTTGTGTGTACCACACCAAGTCTTCTGGATGTATTCGCGTCAGATCAAGCTTTGTGGCACCTACCTTGATTGCCTCGTCTATTTCTGCCGGTCCAGAGACACGAATGAATCCAGCAGCGTTGCGATAACAGACCACACCAAGTCCTTTGAACTCTCCTGGACGGTTCCTCTCAGGACCTCGCTCGTCATCCTCCTCTTCTTGATCTTCGTCTGAATCCTTTCGCAGCATAGCGCGCGATGTCAGGGAACCCATGCCACGGGTCACCATGCCTATGATTGCCTCGGCGGTCTTCGGCCCCAGCCCAGCCACAAACTGTAGCGGTGCCTGAAGCCAGGGCCTGTCTACCAGTAAATTGATATCCACGCCCAAGCAGTAGGTGGCCCTCATCAGCGCTGACTGCAGCTCATTCTGTAGTAAACGTTTGTCCACTTGATCTTGAAGCGGATGCAGAGACAGAGCCATGATTTCCCGTTCTTGACTCTGCTCTGATTTGAACCAAAGCGATGCCACTTCAGCAAGCGGATTGAGAAAATGTCGACCTAGCGCTATCGACTGGCGCACCAAAGGGGTATAGCGAGGAAATTCAGTCTCTCCTCGAGGAGAATTTGCGAAAATGCGCGCTACTGTTGGGTCCATCCACACCACACGCCAACTGTAGTCCTTGATTGACAATTGGCTGAGCTGCCTCTCCATCTCTTTCTTGAAGCCACGCGATTGGCTGCCCTCAGCTGCCAGCACAAAACGCTCCGGTCGATACTTGTTAGCAAAGTCAACAAAATTTTGGACATCCTTCTGTCGGCGGTCGTACATTTTGCGCTGGGTTTTCTGGCTCTCTCCTTGTGAACCTCCTCGGATTGTAGTTTTGAAGAAGGAGAGCTGCAAAAAATCCAGCATCTCCCCATAACGGTCCAGTACTACAAAGACGGACGGCTCGTTTGTCTCTCCAACACAGACCGCCATGACATTACATCTTCCACCCCTTTGGCTCCTAACCGCCTCTCGGGCGCGTTCTCCTTCAGGAAGCGCATAGCCTACCACATTTGCCATACGTTCCAGCTCACGAGCAGCGGCGTCTGCCACCAACTGCGACGAGCTCTTGACGAGGTCGGCGTGCAAGGCGCGGTTTGCTTTAGGCGCAAGATAATTCGTAACTGCGTCCTGCAGGATAGACAATCGCCAGTTGTTCCACTCCTGAGCATTCAGAGAAACGTCGTCGGTGAGATAGTGTTCCTTGAGGGATTCCACTAAAGGATCCAGCTTCGGAGGCGCCTGCGCCTCGTCAAGCATGAACTCATCCATGTCAGCTCCATCCTGTGCAGCAACCTCCAGCTTTACTTTGATGAAGCCCTCCTTCTCGGCCTTCAGCATCAGCAGGTACTGCGTGTGCTCCACTTGAGGTTTCCTTGCGGCAGCGCTTCCTGCGTGGTCAGCTGCTTCCGACGGCTCGTACAGGAGCCTAGAGACAGGCTTGCGGAAGATTCGCTTGACAGAGGCGAACTCGTGCATCCAATCAATTTCACGAATCCCTCGTAAGGTAGGCTCTGTTGACACCACAGCCATCGCCCGATAGCACCGTCGTATCTTGCACAGAACCAAGGCGTCACTACCGAGCCTCTGAGCGGCCTCTTGCCGAAGTTGAGACAATACACTCAGCTTGTCAGGACAAGCCGGGCACTGCAGCTCGGCCACGGCATCTTCCAAGCTTTGCTCAGCCGCGCCCTAGCAACAGAAGCACAGAAGTGCTGGAAGTCATGTACAATAACTACTACTACTACTACTACTACTACTACTACTACTACTACTACGACTACTACTACTACTACTGCTACCTACTACTACTACTACTCTACTACTACCTACTACTACTACTCCTACTACTACTACTCCTACTACTACTACCACTACTACTACTACTACTGCTATGGCTTCGTTTTGCGAGTATCGCGAAACATCGACGAATTTGGATATTCAGGACACTCCGCAGTCGAAATGTTTGCTCGAATTTCATTCACATCAACATCATGCAGTCTGCTACTTGACGTCCACAAATAGGAGCTGCCAACTCGTGGTTAGGCAACGATGTTTTATTGATGCCATGGGTCGATTCGCGCCTCCGGGGGTGAGAGGGGGTGGTTGAACCACAATTCCTAAATCCCCTTCCTCCAAATCTCCCACCTACTCCCAATACCGTTCAGGGATAAAGATATAAACTAGCGGCTGTGCTAACACCTGGACGGAAAGTTTTACGGTGCGCTTTGCGCTTCCCATGAATTGTTTCCCCGTGTTTGTGTGTATATATGTGTATGTATGTATGTGTATGTATGTATGTATGTATGTATGTATGTATGTATGTATATGTATGTATATGTATGTATGTGGGTGTGTATGTGGAAATGTTACGCAGTTATGTATGTGTCAAGGTGTGAAGGTGTGTTATGTGCTATGTTATGTCATGTTATGTCATGTTATGTTATGTTATGTTATGTTATATTATATTATGTTATGTTATGTTATGTTATGTTATGTTATGTATATATGTGTACGTATGTATCATGCATGCGGTACATGCATGCATGCATGTGTGTATATATGCATGCATGTCTGTATGTATGTATGTATGTATTATGTTTATGACATGTACGTGAATGTATGTATGTATGCATGTATGTATGTATGTATGTATATATGTATGTATGTATGTATGTATGTGTATGTATGTATGTATGTATGTATGTATGTATGTATGTATGTATGTATGTATATGTATGTATATGTATGTATGTACGTATGTATGTATGTATGTATATATGTATGTATGTATGTAGGTATGTGTGTAGGTATGTATGTATGTAGGTATGTGTGTAGGTATGTATGTATGTAGGTATGCATGTATGTATGTATGTACGTACGCATGTATGTATGTATGTACGTACGCATTTATGTATGTATGTATGTATGTACGTACGTACGTATGTATGTACGTACGTGCGTATGTATATATGTATGTATGTATGTATGTATGTATGTATGGTATGTATGTATGTATGTATGGTATGTATGTATGTACGTACGTATGTATGGTATGTATGTATGTATGTATGTATGTATGTATGTATGTATGTATGTATGTGTGTGTATGTGTATGTATGCGTATGTATGTATGTATGTATGTATGTATGTATGTATGTATGTGTATGTATGTATGTATGTTGTGTATGTATGTATGTCGTGTATGTATGTATGCATGCATGTATGTATGTATGTATGTATGTGTATGTATGTATGTATGTATGTATGTGTATGTATGTATGTACGAATGTATGTATGTAAATATAAATGTATGTATGCATGTGTGTATGTATGTACGTACGTGTACGTATGTATGCATGTATGTATGTATGTATGTATGAATGAATGAATGAAAGTATGCATGCATGTTTGTATGAATCAATACACGTTATGTTTGCACATTTTGAATTACATTTTTAATGTAGGTATTTTCCAGTTTGTAAGTAAAACTACGGACTTGTATATACTTTTCACCAGTCCACTCGCAGTGCGCAAGAAGGCTCTTCACGCCCATCTCAAACTCATTCAGCTACTTACTGTTGCTTCTCCTGTTCGTCTATTCCTTCGCTTGCTTCCTCCTCTCCTAACCACGCCCAGGTCATGTCTAACTCTTTAGCCATCAGCCTGGACGAGCTCCCCCCCCCCCCTTGCGCCGCCCTTCTCCCATCATTTTCTTCATTTTTAGGCGAGATTCCGTTTATTTGTGACCCCGGGTCGATGGTAGCCTCCCATATCGATGTTTTCCGCAAAATCCTTGGGTCGAAGCAGGTACTCTTCGAGGAACAAATCAGCTTTGCCGCGTAGCTCCTGAGGAAACTACGAACGACAAAACTTGAAAGTCACAGCTTGCACGCATACATACATACAAAAAACGATATATGAACTCATCGATAGGTACATACCAAGCGCAAGCGCAAGTGCAGAAATACATGCATTCACGCATATCAGTGGATAAATAAGTTCCTGTACTTAATTAGGTAAGGAGAGGGAAAGATAGGACAAGATGATAGCAGATCAGACCTGACCAGACTAGACGAGGACATATCAGAGGCAACAACAACAACAACAACAACAACAACAACAACAAAATCTCAGATATAGATCAGATCAGATCTGATAGATGTAGAGTATGCATTTACACACGAAAGCAAGAAAGCAAGTAAGATTGATGCATGTGTACGTATGTATGTTTTTACGTGTGCCTGCTTCGTATACGTGTCTGACTATGCATGTTTGCATACGCATGTGTGAATATGCATACATATAATATTATACTTCATATACACGTATGTATGAAAGGGTATAGTAGATAAGTATTCATGTGTAAGCAAGATTTGTGTGAGGAGAGACTGTAAGCGAGAAAAATTAAGAGGAGAGCTACTCAATTACCTTAAGGAGAGGCCAGGGCTTGACTGGTCGCCCCCGCTTCTTGGGAACAGAGAGTTTGGAATCTCGCTCACTAGCCCCTTCCCGCTTGATGGTCTCCTCTACTTCTGCCTCCTCAGCGGCCCTGGAGCGAGATGTCACTGAAACTACTTCCCGTGCTATATCATTGAGTGCTCGGATAGAATGCTCTTCCTTAGCCAGGTCTGCCAACGATTCCTTGTCATTCGTCGGCATTTTTTCCAGTCGTCGCAGCAACTGTCTGCGTCGCACTTCCAGCTTGTCCCACTGGGCATCCAGGCGGTCGATGTGCAACAAGAGGGTCATGGGCACTTTAAGGTCTGCTTTCACATCCAATAGATCTTCGAAAACCTCTTCACGGTATGTTGCGATATAGGGAGTCTCTAAATTTTCGAAACGAATGAGGCGCAGCACCTGCGCAATTATGGGAACACTCCAGTCACCGCTCTCTCCCTTGCGTTCAGGTCGCAAGTGACTCCGGATTTTCTCTCTTATCCATTTTGCTTCCTTCTCCAGTGACTTGCCTTCATGCTGTCGCACGAGGCCCTCAAAAAATTCCACCTCACTCTTCTCCTCTTCTCGTCCGCGATCTTGAGCATACTTTGGCTGTATCTGCAACCACTTGATGAACTCCTTGCCAGAAACACTCTTGCCAACGCGGCCGCTTCGCCACTTCAGGTACAAGTGCCATCGCGTGTCCTTCTCCACGCCACCTGCCTCTCCAACGAAGGAGACTGACTGCTTGAGCTGCGTGAATCGGGCTTGCTCAAGACCAGAATGAACGCGTTCGAAGACGCGTTCTTGCAAGCGTTCAGGTATGTCAACTGTTAATGCGGGATCCAGTTTTGGCAAGCTTAATTGCTCCGCCACACGCGGTTCCATCACAGCATGGCGAGCCAACACGTCCTCCTCCTCATCATCAGAATCCTTTTCCATACCACGCTTTAGCCGCATGAACGCAGCAAAATCTGGGCCGAAAATCTTGAGAGCTTCCTGGAAAAAAAATTGAAGTAATATCAGAATGCAACGAAAAGCTAAGTACCTCAGTGGCTGCATCTGTTTCCACGAGAGAGTCATCGTATACACTGTGATACAAACAAGAGTGAGCCTGTTTCATTTCAAAAGCGAATAGACCCGTAGCCAGCCTCGCCTTCATCATGCACAATGAATCCACCGTCGTCATCATCATCGTCCAGCCTCGCCTCGGCCTCCGGCGCGCCGCGACTGCAATTGACAGATACGGCAAAGTAGAAAGCATAGGCAGAAGGTAATTGGTGCTACGTACACTTCAGGCTCGATGAACTGCTCCTCTTGTTGCTGCGTGGTGTCCTCGAATCTGAAGTGGGGTTTCCTTGACTTGTGAAGGCGCTTTTTACGCCTCTTTCCTGCTCCGCCGCCCCCTCCTTCATTATCTTCGTCTTCTTCCGATTCTTCTTCACTGCTAGACACGTCCATGTCCATCTCCTTGTCATTGAGCGCGGGATCTAGGACCCCTTGCTCCCGAAGCATCTCGATATCGTCTTTGTCCAATTTGTCCTCCATTCGCCTCTTCTTCTTCTTACGGCCTTTGCGACGAGAGTGAGACACCTCCTCTCCGTCCTCTTCTTCTCCTTCCCCTTCTCCTTCCTCTTCTTTCTCTTGCTCAGCTGCCAGCAGCTCTGCCTCAGCCTCATCTTCTTCGTCCTCTTGCTCTTCTTCTCCCTCGACACCAGCAGCGTCATCTATGAACTTGCTGCGTAGTTTTCGCTTCTTTTTCTTAGTCACCTTCACAGAATCACTCTCTTCCTCCGCGTCCTCTTCTTGCGCGTCTTCATGGTCCAGGGCTTCCTTTGGTTCACCCATTTCTTTCACAATTGGTTGATTCTCGTCTTCAGAGTCATTAGCTGCAGCTTGTACAGAAGATTGCTCAGCCATCTGCAGATGAAGAGAGCACGACGCTCCAAGCGGAGGACGAGCTTACCAAAGGCGATCTACCAAGTGGCAAGCAGAAAACAAAGCACTTCTTTCTCGGTTCAAAAGAAAAAGTGGTGGGCTGGACCAGAGAAGATGCCGATTTTTGCTGCAAGATGCCTATTTATGTGGTCGGCTCACCGGGAACCATGGAGTTTTTGGTGAGTGAGTTGGTGTGTGTCCCTTCCCCAAAACAAAAACGATAACAAGGTGACAAATATTAATAACAACGCTTTGGAAAGAAAGACAATGTCCAGGGGAAAACTGAATTGTAAAGTAACGAAAGTGGCACATCAAACAATATCTCAAAACAAAAAATAGCGTGTAGATATATATCGATATATTATATATCGATATATGCGATACTAGCCAGGGATTTAGCGATGTGCCGGATACCCTGATATTCTCGGGCTGAAAATCACGATGTATCCTGCTTGTTTTGAAGAAATTTTCTTCTTTCTTTGTTAGGCACTAGTGATGCATCCGGACAGGCATCACGATGTATCCGGCTGATTTTAAAATCGCTAAACGTCTGCTAGCGATACCTATACGTATACCGATTGATATCGATATATACCCACACCAAAGAGAGCGATCGAGAGAGAGAGAGAGAGAAAGAGAGAGAAAGACTAGAAAGAGAGGGAGAAAATTGAAAGAAAGAGAAAGAGAAAGAGATCTAGAACGAGAAAGACAAGGAGGAGGACGATGCCGAACCTACTACGATATCGATGCAGAATGAAACAGATCAACCAAGAAAACAGAGAGTGATTTAAAAAGCCAGATGAAAAGAGTCACAAGAAGAAGGAACTAGGTAAATAATCAGAAGGACTGATACATTCTCTAGATCTAGATTCTAACAACGGGAGCATACCGGTCCTGGCTATCCAGCTTGACTCCCGATGGACTTCCGGAGTCTGCATATTGATTTTCATCAATATTTCCAAAATATTGATTTTTCAATATTAGTATTGATTCAAAATTAATGTCTTTTTCCAAAGAAAAATATTGATTTTGAAATCAATATTAATACTAAGTAATATTGATTTTTTTTCAAGAAGATTTTTATGAAACCAAGGCAAAAACATATTGATTTTGCTGTAATATTAATATTGTATCATTATTATCACTAGTTTTCAAGTATTTTCAAGCTGAGTTATAAAAAAAATTTATTAAAAAATACAATAGTAATATTGATTGTATGTAATATTAATATTAATATATTGATTTTAATACAATAGTAATATTAAAAACTACAATATTTATATTGAAATCAAGCAATAAAAATATTCACAAAAATATATCAAGCAATATAAATATTGTATTTTTTCAATATAAATATTGAATTTTATATTGAATGTTCAGAAACAATTGTATGTGAGGGCTAGTCTGAAACAATTGGAAATATATATATATATATATATATATATATATATATATATATATATATATACATATATATATATATATATATATATATATATATAACAAAAATTTCTTCCAGGGAAATGTTTCTTATGTTTCAAATCATTTCGTAAAATCACAAAAAAAAATAATATTATATAATATTGAAATTGATGCAATGTTAATATTGCAAAAAGGCAATATTAATATTGAAATGTATGCAATATTAATATTGCAAAAAAGAAATATTAAGCAATAATGATATTGAAATATATGTAATATTAATATTTCAAAAAAGCAATATTAATATTGAAATAATTATATTGCTTATTTGCAATATTAATATTAAAAACTACAATATATATAATTTTAATATTAATATTGTATCTTTTTTTAATATGCATATTGATTTAATTCACGAAGTGATATGACATGTTCTTTTCTTCTTCTTCTTCTTCTTCTTCTTCTTCTTCTTCTTCTTCTTCTTCTTCTTTTTCTTCTTTTTCTTCTTTTTCTTCTTTTTCTTCTTTTTCTTCTTTTTCTTCTTTTTCTTCTTCTTCTTCTTCTTCTTCTTCTTCTTCTTCTTCTTCTTCTTCTTCTTCTTCTTCTTCTTCTTCTTCTTCTTCTTCTTCTTCTTTTTCTTCTTCTTCTTTTTCTTCTTCTCCTTCTTCTTCTTCTTCTTCTTCTTCTTCTTCTTCTTCTTCTTCTTCTTCTTCTTCTTCTTCTTCTTCTTCTTCTTCTTCTTCTTCTTCTTCTTCTTCTTCTTCTTCTTCTTCTTCTTCTTCTGCTTCTTCTTCTTCTTCTTCTTCTTCTTCTTCTTCTTCTTCTTCTTCTTCTTCTTCTTCTTCTTCTTCTTCTTCTTCTTCTTCTTCTTCTTTCTTCTTCACCTCGTGCGGGTCCTCGTCTTACTTGTTCCTTTTTTTCTTCCTCTTCGTCTGTGTCGTCTAAATCTACAACTTCCGATTGCGCATGCTTCTGTGGTTGTGCGGTTGTCCTTGTTGATGTTGCTAATGTTGTTGTTATTCCTCCTAGTCTCTTCCATCGAAATCTACAACTTGCAACTGCTGCTGTTGTTGGCGTTGTTGTTGTTGTCCTTGTTCATGCTGTGGTTGCTGCGGTTGTCGTTGTTGCTGCTGCTGTGGTTGTTGCGGTTGTCGTTGTTGATGTTGCTGATGTCGTTGTTGTTGTTGTTGCAGCTGTTGCGGCAGGCTGTGTGGTAAGTACTGGCTCTGATCCACCTGTATGAAAAACCATCGCCGCGCTTGCCACGGAACTGGTGCCACCATGCACGGCTCTTTCAAGTAGCACAGCGGCAGGAATGTCAAAGTTGGTTTTCGCAAACTGGAGTCACAGATATGTATCAAGCGCTCGTTTTCGTATGCAATTGTCTGAAAAAGTTGTGTTCTTGCCAAGTCAAGAGAACTCTGAGACAACGCTGAATCAAATAATAAACGAACGTAGTATTCCACGCACGCGGCATACGGTCGCTCATTACAGACAAAAAGGAAATTGTGAGTAGCATCTTCGAAAATTCTCTTCAAACTTTTATATACATGCGCATGACGTACGCGACAGTACTGGTAGCTATAGTGGTTTAATAACTGTACAAAGAATTCGCAGATATACTATGGCTAGATATAGGGCAATGTGAGCAAGTCACTCTGTCTGACAGCAATAAAACCAAGCTCAGAAGAAAAATGTAAAGCAAATTTATAATTAAAGCTGTCAGCAAATTTAAAATCACATTATATAACGAATATTAATCTATAAGACTAGTAGGACATAAAAACTAACATGATCATGAATTCGAACGTGACCCATGTCAATATACTAAACGAAAAAGAAAAATCCTAAAAGATAAAGAGCTATCCTAGTTTGCTATTGGGTCTCGGGCTACCGGCCGCGGTCCCTGCTCATGATCATTCTGCAATCCAGTTTGAGGCACAGCAGGAGGGGAGCCGCCTGCCTCGATGCGCAATTCTTGAATTAATATTCGACGTAAGCCTTGTGCACGTCTTGCAATTCGCACTGCGCAGTCAAGGATGTGCGCATTGCCTCGCTGAATCATTAGGGAGATCTCTCGTACTGTTCTTACCCTCACAGATTGAATTGAATCTGTGATGTCATCCACGCATTGAAGCGTTTGCCAACGCAGAATTCGATCAAGCCAAGCGCCTTCTTGCCTAATCTACCTTGCCTCTCGAACGCAAACGACATAATGCCCCATCTCCCAGGCGGGTGGCAGCCAGTTGATAAAAGGCATTCGTTTCCTTGCGAATCTCTGCTTTTTGAGCAGCAAATCCAGCTTCTACTGCCTAGCTCACCCGAGTTGATGCGCTTTCAGCTGTGGTTCACACGACGTCGATCAAAATGCTGCTTTCCGCCCACGCAGCGTGTATGTCAATTCTGTGTTGGGTGCTTCCCATTACAGCTTCCTCCACAGGTCTGAGCGCCCGCATCTGTGCACATTTATGCTACTGATCTCAGGACCATGTTGTGCGCGAAGGTGACAGCTCCGGCGTTTGTGTTGCACGTCATCAGATGCTTGTTGATATCTCGGCCGGGAGTGGCCACAGACGCATTTGTCCGGCATGTGTCTGCAGTTGGTTTTAGCCCTAGTTTAGTTGGAGTGCTAAGCAAAATGCAACATCAGCGTCGTTCATGTAGAAGTCGTCTCCAGTTGAGTTCATCCACAGGTTCGCATGCTGAGGGGCGGCAGATTTGACTGCTGCTGTGGTCAACGGGTCGGCTCTTACATCTTGGGTTCGGTTGTATTTGCTCTTCAGAGTAGCCAGAAATTGATGATCCATTCGATTGATTGGTTTCTCCTTGCATCGTTCTAGCAATGCAGCAGTGGACCGAGTCAGCCAGTAGGGCGTCTCCACGTCTTCCGCTTTGCATGCCTCCACAAGGTCTGCATGTACTTGAGAGATTTCTCTTCCATAAGGGGTAGCCAAGACCTTGTCTATCCCTTCCCGGCCGTAGTTTTTCCAGCTGGAGTATTGGATCGCACGGCATGCAGTTGCCAAGAAGTGTGCGTTGGTGACGGCTGAGGACGCGAGAAACTTGTAGGTATGTTGATGAAATGGTTGCCATAAGGCCTCAGTGCCTGTGGTAGGTAGAAAAACAATTTCATCTCCATTTAAACCGACTTGCCGTATTGCGTGTGCCAGCGCTACTTACGCGTACTATTTGTGCGACTCGATTGCAGTCCATGCTACACGGCTGTGGAGCGTGGAGGCAATGTAGCTTGTTTTGAAGTTCACATAGTTCTTGATGAGGATGAGGCGCTCCCCCAGCGGCATTCTCCTTGCGTCTGCGATCTGGATTGCCTGTTCTCCCCACTTCGCAACTAAGTCCAAAGCCCGCTTCGTTTGCTGTTTATGATCTCCTTCGAGCATTGATCCCAGCACCTCGACCGGTTCGTCTTCGAAGATTTGACTCCAGCAGCTGTAAGGTGTTGTGTTACCTCGTCTGGAAGTTCTCCTTGGTCTCCGAGCTTTACCACCGCTGCAGGGTGGGTCCGAAGGCTGTAATTGGGTGCAAGCTTGGTCATGTGATGGATAACGGAAGGTAGTAACTCAGGAGTGGTGACGAATTGTGTATCGTCCAATACTGCTACAACATGTACCTTCTCTTTACCCATATCATCAGGCTCAGTGTCGTTCTCACTGATCGGTTGATCTATCGATGCTAAGCCTTGTGATCGTTGCATGCTCTTTGCGTCTGCTACGTTCTCCAGGACTTCTTCCAACAGAGGCTGAACACTGAGGCAGAATAGGAGTCCGCCAAGCATATCTCCCTGTCTAGCTCCGTTCTCTGAGTTGATCGTCTCTATTTTCCCATCTGGCATCTGGAGTAGCAGCTTGGATGGGTTGCGGTATAGAAGGTAGGTGATGCCCCACAGGGGTGCCAGATCTTGAATTCGATACATTTCTTGGAGACAAGTGGCTCTGTCGATTTCGTTGTAAGCGATCTTTTGATCCATGATTACCGCCCATGCTCTTCCCTGAAGCGATGCCACGTGTTGGCGTGCGACGTGGATAGCAGTTGCTGCTCCTCCCTCTGCTCCGGCTCCAAAGTTAACGCCGCGGAAATGAGAGTCGATGGTTTGTTTGACTCCCGCTCGTCCAAGCGCGATATCTTTGCCAGCTTGATTATAATTTCTCCCGGTGCAATCGGCCGCGGCGCGTTCTTCCGCTTTTCAATCAAGATTAGTCGGCAGCTCGCTGTAAGTTCTCGCAGAGCAGGGCCTACGTCCGCGTTGAGGAAGTCAGTGACTATAGCAGCTAATCCTTTCATGCAGGCGTCGTCGTTAATCATCGACAACCAGAAAGCTCCTGTTTGCCCTGATGGTCCGGGTCCTGCCCCGTCAGCTTGCTTCTTCACGGCTGCTCTCATTTCTTTCCACTCGATCTGAGGGAATCGATACAAGAACTGAGGTTTTGTCAATGACATTGCTCCATTGTGGTCGGTCTGCCGGTGGATGTAGCTCGCGTACTGTAGGCAGGATATCCTCTGTTGGGGTCAGTATGGGTGGAGAGAAAAATGCCTTCATGGCTTTGCTGGTGTGGCCTTGGGCCATCAGTTCCGTTGCTCTCTTGACTGCCAAGTCCTTGGTAGTGCGTTGCTTCTTTCGATGGCCCTCGTTTCCTTCCAGCTCGTTGTCGTCCTGCTCACCCGGCTTCTCGTCATCAGAATCCGCATTAGTGAATGCTCTGGCCAGGTTCCTCTTGCATATCCTTGATAGCAGCTTGAAGTCTGTGATTCAGGTCTCCTCGAGCTCGAGCTCTGCCTTGTGAGTTGGATTGAATTCTCCTTCTTACAGGATCTTATTGTCTGTCTTACGAGCAGCCATTTCTAACTACCGTCGGTCTCGATCAGACACACACTCACCTTACACACTCACTCGCAAAGCACACAGCTATGCTCTCTACTTGTTAAATAGAGAGAGTCACACCTTGCTCACGCTGTTCTGATGGCACAGACACAGGCAAGCAACCACACACACGCCCACACAGAGAGGACACTACAGAGGACACCAGCAGACTCACACACACACACACACACACACACACACACACTACACAGTATAGCTATAGTGCTTTACTCTGCTACACCTCCCTTTATGCTCTCTCTCTCTCTCTTCACCTACGTGTGCTACCACTGACTATATCACTCAGACTCCACAGAGGCTACCTCAGCTATCACCTCCGACAACCTTCCGCCTACTAGGAGTCCTATCTGCAAAGTCAGTTCTTCAACCCACTAAGGTTTGTAGTTGTTTACGTACAACTACCTAAACAGCCACCTTACTCTTTGCCCCACTTGCTCACGGCTCTCCTTACAAGGTGTACAGACTTGCCACGTCCCCTTGCTAGAATGAGTACAGACAAACTGATGTGCCCGTGTGTCCTTCTAAGCAAGGAGACAAACACGTTCAACACACCCTTCGGCTCGAAGCAGGAGAGAGCACAACAAATGGCATGCCCGTCTGTCCTTCTAGCTGCCACCGCCGCAAGGAGACAAACACGTTCAGCACACCGGCACAGACAGATTGATGTGCCAGTGTGTCCTTCTCAGTAAGGAAACAAACACGTTCAACACACCCTTCGGCTCGAAGCCGGAGAGCGCAACACATGGTATGCCAGTGTGTCCTTCTAGCTGCCACCGCCGCAAGGAAACAAACACTTTCAGCACACCCCCCTGAACAAGAACAATAACCTTTCGGCACACCCCCTCTCGCTCAACCTGAACGGTACGTGGAAACACTCTCTCTGTCAGTCTTGTCCCTCTGGTCCCACCTTGCCCTTCCACTGCACACAAGCAGAGCAGAGCGTGGGTAGTGTCTACAGTGATCAGCTGTAGGCACACAAATTTGAAATGCGCGCTTTCCTGACGGGGGTCACTTAAGGTAGACCCCAACTCCCCTTGAACGAAGGTCTTCTTCTGCGATCCGTTAGCGCAGAAACGCTCCAAGGTCCATAACCCAATGGAGAAAACCGTCGTAACTGCTTCTGGACTACAACGGGCACTTGGGGCGTCCCCCTCCTACCGGCTGGCGACTTCCTAAAGACGAATTTAACAATTCTGAACAATTCCCGCCAGTCGAACTGACGACGTCACAAAAGATGTACCGGAGGCTCCAGAAATTGACCCACGAAACGTCCTGATATGGGTGAAAATGGTAATGGTAAAAGCTGGTGCCACCAGTACCAGGAAAAGTACTACAATGGACTGTATTAATAATTAATAATAGTACTAACAGTAACGACTACTGCCAACGTACAATTGAGCAATAAGCACATAACTGAGGAGCCTATACTATTACCATGGGCGGCCTTTATTAAGTAATTCATCTTATTTTCTGGAATGTCTGAACCAACCGTGACCTAGTGTACTGACGAGTCCGACTCCAGTTTTGAGTAGTGACGTGTCACCGTGACTTTCCTTGTTGGACAGGCAACATCGAGTTACTATTTGAGTCGTAATTATGATCATATGTAGGTTCTAGTCGTTAGAGCCCCCATCAACTTCAAAACAGGTAAACTCATTCAATATTCAAGATTTTGAAGTGCTGTTTGCACAGATTCAATGTTTTTATTGGGAATAGGTAGCAGGAGGTTTAGTTTTTCAGTGTATTAAAGGTATTGCTGTGTTCCAGAGTATGTTCTGAATTTTGACAAACTATTTTTCGACCTATGTTTTCCCAATTTTTTTTTGTACCGTACTTCTCTGCAAAAACCCTTAGGCAGGATTACTCAACATAACATGTAAATTCATTTGTGCACTTGTGTGTAAAAATGAGTGCAGAGTGCATCATGCAAACAGCATTTTTCAGTTAAAAACACCATACTTGCTATGTCCTGAGAAATGAAAATTGCGGTCGAAAATAAGGGTGAAAAATAGTGGGCTACCCCTTTTTTCTAAAACAACACTTGTGTCATGCTTGCTTTTGCTTAAAACGATGTGGTTTGAACACCTACCTGCTTTGAAGTACTTGACCTCCGACATGATTTTGGTGGCGCCGGCTTGTGAATTTCTGTGGCAATATTTGACAAGACCATGCAAATTCCCGGAGGAAACCAGAAAAATTTCCAAAAAATATTTGACCAAACAGGCCTATCGACATACGTAGCCTTTGAAGTGAAGGCCGCACTAATTTTTTTTTATTTGACGGTTTTTGCGGGGTCAAGATTGGTAAAAGTCATGGCTAGAGAGGGTTTTGTGTTTTTTGTGTGTGTGTTTCTCATGCATACTTTCACGTCCCGTGGCCTTGCACAGTCTTTCCAAACGTTATGCCCATGCTGTCTGCAAAATGGTGTGTTGTAAACTTATCTGTAGCATGAGTTGTTCTATTCTTCCCTGAAGCCCTTTTTTGCACCTGTCTTGTATCACTCCTATATGTGTTGTGTGTGCTTTTCTGGGAATGTAATGTGCTGAATCTATTCACAATCACATGGTCTTTGTTTTTCATATGTTCAACTACTGCTCCTTTCTTTGTAACACTGCTGTTGGTGATCTGTTCTGGGCTGCAGACAGGCAAAAAAATCATGGGTGAAATCTTTAAAGGTTTTCAAATTTTTTCTGCACTTTCTGTACAAAATGCTTTTACTAAATAGTCTCTTTGATTTCCTTCACTTTCTGTACTTGTGCCGGCCTTGTATTTAAATCAAAAAAATTCTGAGTGAGGGCCTTATGCCCTATTTTTGCTGATTTTGGCCGGTTTGTTTGCAGGCTTAAGGTTACCTTTTTGTAAAAAAACTTTGTACATTTAATTATAAGCATACATAGAAAGATATTATATAAAAATTTATTGAAGAGCATACAGGGAACATATGAAAACTGACTATGATTTTCAGTGGTCATCACAAGCACTATTTTTTGAGGTGGCAAGGTGACCAGTTTTTTCAAGTTCCGGTGTGGGGTGTGCAAATTAGTTGGAAAAAAGCGGTGGGCGACGGGAAATCGATTGGTTTGAAGTCAGTTTTTACTATTTTTCAATGATTCTTTCATTAAATTAAATGTCTTTACTTATAGTTTTGAAATATACAATTTTCATATGATAAAGTTTAACCCGGGATCTATGTTTATTATGCTAACGACCACTCGCCCATAGGAGAACTTACATATGGGAAGGGTCTAATTAATTGTATAATGCATAACTGTGACTGACGGTGGGGCTAAAGGCAGTATCAGCATTGTCAGCCGACCAGCTTACACTGGCAGTCTGTTTCTCTCAGAACCGACTCAATAAAGGATTCCTACAGTCACGTTGAATCATAGTAGTGGAGTGCCTTGAGCTAGTAAGCCTGAGTCACGGCGATCCAGTTCGAATCTCTGCCGGTCTGAAACTTATGATAAGCTAGACTATGAACCGGGCCCGGCGCTTGTCCCTGAAGGTAATTCTGGTATCAAGTTAGGTTACATAATAATAGTCTCCCACCGATGATTTTGCACCATCTTTGATCCTTATTGACTATATAAGAGCAGAGGATTGGGTTACTAGCGGAGTGGATTGGTCACCTGTATTGAAGAAGAGGCACTGATCAATAAATATATTCTTTTAGACCAGAACCGGCAAAATTTGTGAAGTGTGACCGGCCGGCACATGACTTATGTACACAGTAATATTAGTAATTTTTTTATGCAAACCGTCCACAGAGTTTTCATAAAATACTTGCCACTCGTAGAGTCCGAGTGGAATTAAAATCTTCTTAGTATCTACAGTTACGTATTAATAATTATTTTTTAAGTACATTTTCTCTGATATCGGTGGCACTATTTTGTAGCCATTACCTTTTTGATCTATATCATTGCCACTCAAAGTAACAATTTTAGTGGCAGTACATCTTTTGAATTCTGTTTGGGAACTGGTGGCAATTGTTCAGTAAATTCTGCTTATCAAATGTTACTGCAGGTAAGCGGGGGGAGCACCGGTTGCAGGTCGTTAACTGGAAGCATTGCGAAGCAGTTGGTCCATGGACCGCAGTCAAAGCAAATTTGCGACTGCCACAGTGACCGTAAATCTCCCTTCATTTTCTAGTATTAACAATCATAGTTACTTAATACAGTCTTTCTTCAACTCTGGCTCTCTGTCGCATTCTAGTGAGCATCCTCTGTTCTAATCCTGGCTGTCTTGCCTGCCAGTTGCTTATCCAACTCGTGCGCAGTGGAATCCAGAATGAGACACTCGTTCTCTCATCTGTAAACCCAGGCTTGAACTGCCCAGAACGAGACTCCTCCCTTTGCCTTTCGTCCAAACTGGACCCCTGGCCCCTCGCGTGGGGCGAGACAACGTCGCCGTAATGGTGACCGTACCTCCCCTGACCCTTCTCCAGTCCCGGGCACCACAGCAGTTTTCTCAATCTGCTGCAAGTCGGAGAGAGGAATCTTCACAAAGTAGACCTTGGTTTCCCAAGGTGGTCTGCAAAGACTTTATGAGAGGCGCTGCGAACGCAATTTCTACAGGTTCTCACACAACAATCAGCCAGGACAGTCTACAGGAGCTTCAGTTGCAAACAATACGAAGAGGGAGGGAAAGGAGTAAAGGAAGGAGAAGAAGAAGGAAGAGAAGCAGTAGAAAGAGAAGCAGTCTACTGCTTCTCCTCCTCCTCTTTCTCCTTCCCATATTGCTTCTGCTACCTCTAGTGCTACTACTCCTTTTTCGGAATCTCCTCTTTTTCCTGCTCCTCTCTCTCTTTCTAACATCATTCCTCTCCCTCTCCTCTCTTTCTCCTCCTCCTCCCCCTTTTTCTCCTCTTCCTCATTCTCCTACTTGCCCTATTATCAACAGTGCTATTAAAACTTCCGATGTTGCTTTACATGCTACATGTCTCCGCCTTGGTCTTCACCCTCTTGTATGTGAAAATATCGAAAGGAATCGGCTTCATTTTACCCATTCTCTTTGAAATTCACTCTTTATTTCCCTTCTCCCATCAATTTTATTCTCACCCTTCTAGATCTTCCTTGCAATTTTTCCTGTTTCCCCCTGCTTTCCCATGCCTGATTTTTATTATTATTATTATTATTATATTATTATTATTATTTTGGACACCGTGATAGCCAGTGGTCAAGTTCTACCATCTGGGCCCTGTCGCCAGTTCGATTCCCGTCGGTGCCACCAGTATTTTCATTGAACATACCGGCCCGTCTGGAAGTGTTGGAACTGCCCGTGCGGGGGTGTCATTAGAGCCTATCGTCAATTCTTCGTACTCCCCTCACGGGTGAGACGATGGAGGCGCATGTGCAGATTTGCATCAGCCATTGACAGAGAAGCACTATTATTATTATTATTATTATTATTATTATTATTAAAATTATATATATATACATATAATTTCCTCCTCATTTTACTCTTCTTTCATTCTCTTTTTCACGAGCCTCTGGCTCTTCCCCCCTTCTTTTTGTTACCTTTTAATTTCGTTTCCCGACATATTTTCTTATCCAATTTCTTTCTCATTTTTCGGTTCTCACTCTTTCTAGTGACTTCATTGTAAGTTACTCTTGCGTTCTTTCCCTTTTATTCTTTCATTATTATTATTATTATTATTATTATTATTATTATTATTATTATTATTATTATTGTTATTATTATTATTATTATTATTATTATTGTTATTGTTATTATTATTATTATTATTATTATTATTATTATTATTAGGGAGTACATAGGCCATCGGTCCTTTCCATGGGCTGATTGGTATAAAGCTCCTAGAGTAATGTTCTATGCCGTCACTTCCTTTATTCCACCGATTGGTGTGGAGACTTTCCTTATGGAATGGAGGACTGGATGCACATGGCCTTTTGGCTCAGCAATTGGCAGGAGATACACTATTATTATTATTATTATTATTATTATTATTATTATTATTATTATTATTATTTTGTGGTACCGCGATAGCCCAGTGGTCAAGTTCAACACCATCTGGGACCAGTCGCCAGTTCGATGACGGTCGGTTCCAATATTTTCAAAGTATGTTTTCTTTGAAAGTATTGGCCTGTCTGGAAGGCTTGGAGCTGCCCTGGGGGGGTGTCAGTAGAGCTATCGGTCAAATCTTCGTACTCGAGACGATGGAGGCACATGTGCAGATTTGCATCCGCCATTGACAAAGAAACACTATTATTATTATTATTATTATTATTATTATTATTATTATTATTATTATTATTATTATTATTATGGACACCGTGATAGCCCAGTGGTCAAGTTCTACCATCTGGGCCCTGTCGCCAGTTCGATTCCCGTCGGTGCCACCAGTATTTTCATTGAACATACCGGTCTATTTCTGGACCAGTATTTTCATTGAACATACCGGCCCGTCTGGAAGTGTTGGAACTGCCCTTGCGGGGGTGTCATTAGAGCTTATCGTCAATTCTTCGTACTCCCCTCACGGGTGAGACGATGGAGGCGCATGTGCAGAAATGCATCAGCCATTGACAGAATAATAATAATAATAATAAGCACTATTATTATTATTATTATTATTATTATTATTATTATTATTATTATTACTATTCTGGAGGGGTGCACAAGATGGCACTCCACGGGAAGAGGTGGTTGGGCCTCTCCCCACGAAGGTGACCGCTTGGGGAGGGCGGTCACCGGGATATGCGCAACTCTCAACTGGGCATTTACTCGGTAGGGGTTCGGCCAGGCAGTTGTGGGGTTGTCTGTTGGATTGTTGGTTGTCTCGTTTTTCTTGGCTGTTGGGTTGGGTCTGGTTTCCTGGTTAGCCCATTTTCGCCGAATTTCCTGCCGAGTAAATGCTTGGGGGCTTCCAGTTCCGGTTTGGTGATCTTGGTGAGGTGAGCATTGGGAGGAAACAGTACCGAGATGGGTTGAAGATAGGATTCACATTGAGCCGAGATGGGGCCGAGTTGGCCTGTTCCAACTCGGCTCCATTTCGGCTTCATGTTAATCCTATCTTCATCCTATCTGGGTTTTGTCTCCTCCCTATCTTCGCTTCTTCGGGGTTGCCTAACTGGAACACATGATGAGCGCACGTTGGAGAGGGGCTTCAGTCGGTCCCAATGCCTTGCCAGTGCCTTGCTGCGTTGCCGTGCCTTGCCCCATGCATTCACACCCTCCACCGTTGCATTTCTAACTGAGCAGCTTCGGCTGGGATTACTATACTTGTCTGTAAGACCCTATAGGTACCGCTAGGTTCGCGCCTTCTATACCCACGTGGGGGAGGAGTTTCAGCGGCACGCCGTCCGATCTGGCTCCACTCGGGGACACCCGTACCTCATGATGTGTATTGTTAGGAGCAGCTGAAAGTCCATAAGGCATGAGAGTAGAGGCGTTGGCGATGCGATGGAGAGTGTGTGTAGTGCGTGAGGCAGGTTCTGGTGACGCTGGGGGTGCTGGCGGGCGCCCAAGGGCACGAAGCGACGTGGCAGCATCCAGTGACACCGGCGAAAATGCGTGTAGTGTGTGTTGCAGATACCGCCGATGCTATTTGCATGGACGGGCGCTTTCCTCGGCGTAAAGAGGCGCGGCGGTGATGGCCAGCGACATTGGCCGTCTACTACTCTCAATGGATTACAAATACGCGAAGCACGGAGCTACCACTGTGGCCCTTATGGGACAAGGTAGAATCGCCGAAGACCTGGACAATCCCCGTGGGAATGCCTCTTCGACGGGCTCTGGCCCGATGTCCCAGGATGGGAGGATGAGGGCTCGCGTATATGACGGAATTCCTGAACCACGTGGAGAGGCTATCTTAGCTGCGCCTCATCCTTCCTCCCCAAACCTGGCACACGGGTCGGCGCTTCAACATAAGGCGAGCGGCGCTATATGGCAGATGGCACCGCCGCCTCGACGGTACCGGCGGGTAGATCGGTACGACAAGGACGGGCGTAATCTGATTGTCTGGGGGCTCTCAGAACGCGCCAATCTACAGGAGATCGCCTCCAAAATGAGCGGTCTTGGTCTGGTGGTCCCGGTAACGGAGTGGCAAGGCCAGCGAATGTCTCGTCACCTGGAGCTGGTCTACGAGGACGATGACAGCAGGCAGACGGCGTTGCAGCAATTCAAACATCTCAAATTCTTCGGCAGAGGGGTCAATGTGGCCCTTGGGCGCAGGTTCAGGGACAGGGAACGTGTCCGAAGGCTTATTCGCATCCATCTGCGTGGGGAAGCGGCGGTCCGGAAGGAGGAAGCTGCGACGGGATATCGCGTCTTGCCTCTGCATGAAGAATGTGTCGATGATGTGCAGGTGGTGTCTTCGGAATTGGCTGCCGATGCACCTAAGTGTGTGTCTGAGTGTGCTGATGTGCATGTGGTGCCCCTGCATTCGGCGGCCAGTGCAGTGGGGGACCAACCTGCGCAAGTACCTGCAGAGGGGGGCAGCACGAGGGCGGAAGCCAAGCGCGGCCGTCGGGTCCGGAAACGAGCCAAGAAGCACCGCTCCAAGCAGTTCGATACCGGCTTCAAGCTACTCGTCGCGAGTCACAACTGGCAGGGTAAAACGGGATACGACAACGTAGGCACGGCGGAATGGGCATCATTCTACAAGCACGAGGGCTGGCTAGTCATCGGGGCTCAGGAGCACCGCATGGGCAAGAAGCAACTTTCCAAATGCAGCCTGGATGGATTCCGGATTTTTGGAAAACCTGCGGAGGTCAGCGAGAAAAATCGCTGCAAGGGTGGGGTTCTATTCGCGGTGGCTAACTTCCTTGGTCCGTATTGCAGCCTGGTGTCAGCCCCCGTCGACCACCGGCAGCAAGTGTGGCTGCGTATCGCCTCGGGTGTTACCGGCGCTCAGGATATCTATGTGGGCAACGGCTACTTTCCCCAGGAAACGCAGGAAGAAGAGTCGTCAGAGGCGTATGCGGCCTGGCAGGCAGCTATAGCTTTTTTTGGAGCCAAAGGTCTTGTGGTCACGGTGGCGGATGCCAACGCGAAGCTCGGGCCGGCATGCAGCCGAAAAGAGGAGGGCATCGTCGGTCAGCACGGGGAGTTCGATGAAAAGGGAGCACCGGTACGTTCGGAGAACAGCAAGAGACTCGCGGCTGTCCTCGTCGCTACGGGCCTGCGAAATCTGAGCGGCTTCTCGTGCCCAGTGGAAGGGTCCTACTGGTGGTCCCGGCGTGAGCAGCGCGGCATGGGCACAGGCAAGCACCTCCTCGATTACATCTGCGCGTCGCCTGGCCTGGCAGCTGGAGCAAAGTTTGGAGTATGCGACGATGATCTTGATACGGACCACAAGGCAGTATGGGCCGAACTGACGTGGAGCGGCCAGCGCCGACCAAAGCGGGCTGCGAAACCTTACAGGTCCTTTCGTGTTGATAAGCTTGGTGCTGGTGTCTCGGGTAATGATCACGCTGCGAAGCAAGCGCTGGATTATCTACGCGACAAGTTCGATGACGTATTCCAGCATTGCCTACAGAAGCTTGGAGTGCATCAGCTGCCTGAGCTTGACCTATCGGGTGGTGCCGACAGCCAACGGGTGGTAGATGACGTCACCGAGCGAGTGGCGCAGTCCTTCCGAATGGCGGCGCACCGGGTCCTTGGCTCCAGATGTATACGACCCCGTTTCACCAACAATTGGTTCGACGGGGAGCTAAAGGAGCTCATTCAACAGCGCCGGGAGGCCTACGCAGCATACAGGAGGGATGAATCGAATGCGGAAGCCCGTCTGAATTGGCTACGGCTCCGCAAGCAAATTCGGAAGGCAACTCGGGCCAAGAAGTCCGCCTCCTTCAAGCAAGTGCAGGAAGAAGCGGTCAAATGTCAACGCGAGCAATCCTCAAAGCGCTTTTGGCTACTCGCGAAGCGGCTTGGCGGGGCACGCAGAACGAAGGTCTCCGCGCCGGTGCAAAGGGAGGATGGCTCACTGGCGTGTACGCTGCCGGAAAAGGTCGCTCGGTGGGAGGAATTTCGGAGAAATTCGGTGAAGCCACGGGAAAATCCGGCAAGTGCGGCTGTTGTGGTGGAGTGCTGTGCAGAAGCAGGCTCGCTGGAGTGGGAGGAAGCCGAAGCTAAGCGGCAGTTCCACTGGAACGATCGCTTCAGAGATGAGGTGGCCCGGGCTATGAAGGAGCACGAAGTAGGTGAAGACACTTGCGAAGAGCTGGACAAGCCGTTCACGCAAGAGGAGGTCCTTGCAAGGCAACGTGCCCTGAATAACCACAAAGCTTGTGGCGAGGACAAAGTGAAGAACGAGATGCTCAAGTATGGCGGCGCCTACATCAATGGCTACTTAACGCAGTACTTCAACTGGATTCGAGAAGCCGAGAGGACTCCAAAAGCTTGGGGCAAGGGAATCATCGTCAATATCCCCAAGGGTGGGGATCCTACGGATCCTGACAACTGGAGGGATATCTCGATTATTAGTTGCTGTATCTGTCCTTATTAGCTACTCGTCTAACGCTCTTCGTGGATGGCCCGGATAAGCTACGTCCAGAGCAGGGAGGCTTCCGCCCGGGGCGTCGCACTACGGATCAGGTCTTTACCCTTTGGCAGAGGTTGAAGGGGCGTCAGCAGCAGAAGCGGGAGTCGTATGTCCTGTTCGTCGATCTACGCAAGGCTTTTCCGTCTGTTTGGAGAGATGGCCTATTTGAGAGGCTCTGGAAGCTGGGTGTAAGGGGCAAGTTCTGGCGCACGCTACGCAGGTGCTACGAGCAGACTTCGTCGCAAGTGCTAGTTGATGGAGCACTCACCCCCGAAGTACTGGAGGGTGTAGGCGTCCAACAGGGGTCCCCTCTCTCTCCCACACTCTTCAACGTCTTTATGGATGAGCTGTGTGATCGGCTGGCGAGTGCCCTCAAGATCACGGATGTGAAGCGGCTGAACGACATCAAGGCACTTCTATACGCGGACGACGTGGCCCTCATCGCTCACAGTCGCACCGAGCTCCAGAAGATGGTCAATGTTGTGGCCAAGTTCGCGGAAGATTACCGGCTGGAAGTCAACTTGAAGCCCGGCAAGACGGAAATCATGCCCATTTACACGTCGAGCAAGGCGAAACGACCAAGTATCAGGGAGCGAGGTGAGCCCGTGGTGTGGTTTCGCGGCCAGAAGCTTTGTGTCACCAGTCAGTACAAGTACCTGGGAGTGGTTATCACCGACGACCTGAAGTGGAAGGAGCAGGCCCTGCGGGCTACGCGTGTCACTGAAGTCGCCACCGCAGGTTGGTACTCGTTGTGGTGTGCAGGTGAGATACAAGCTAGGTATCGTCTCATGTGCTGGAACCAACTTGTGGGGGCCAAGCTGAAGTACGCCTTCGATGTCTGGCGTGCCCCCGTATCGCAGCTCACCAAGCTGGAGGCAGCAATGCTGCGCCCCATGAGGATGATTCTCGGCATCAGCCCTAAGACAAGCAAGTGGATTACACTCTTTCTGGCGCGCTCTTTGAGTGCGGAGCGTTTGCGGCGGGCGGCGCAACTGAAGTTCTATGGACGGCTGCGTGTTCTACCGGAGGAGCGATTTCCTGTCATCGCATCTCAAGTCAAATCCGACTGGACTGCGGAGGCCGAAGGCGCTATCAGGGACTCAATGGATCTACAACAAGGGCTTCAGGAGCTCCTAAATAGCTCAGAGAAGGACCTCGAGGGTTGGAGTTCGACTGTGGACAAGTGGGCCCTTCAGCAGGACGTCAAGATGGTGCAGCAACTGATGTGGGACAAGCGAGAGGCAGGCAGCGATCTTACTGGCCTGCGAGTCATCCTAAGACAAATCTTTGGAACTAAGGAGTTCCCAAGATGGGTAGCCCTTGATGATGCGCATTATAATCTGCTTCGGAGAAGGTTGCTCAGCTGCAAAAACCGCCTTCGGTTGTACCGCAGCAAATTGGTCAGTGGCATGTCCCCTCGCTGCTTCTGTTGCCATGATGATGTCAATGAGTCCCTTGCGCACTTCTTATGGGATTGCTCCATGCATGAGGCGAGACGTAAGCAGCTGTTGCTGAGTATGCAGAGGCTCGGTGGCATGGGTGTGGGGGGTGCTGAGGGGGATGGAGGGAGTGGGGAGGGTGGTGAGGTCGTAGGCGGTGAGGTTGTGGTGGAGGAAGTGTTGCTTGGGCGGGAGCGGGAGGGCTCTGTGCGGCAGGGTTGGGATGATATGTCGCCTGTGGATCAATCACGATTGTTTTGTAAGTTTTTTCAGGGGAAGTCGCGCTTCCGCAGTAGCTTTAGGCTTGCTGCGTTGTTAGGGGTTACAGCGTTGCGTCCCCCTCCAAAGTTGGATGTGTTGTTTGGATCATATGTGTCTGAGTGTTGGTCTGCTAGGGAGGGTAAAAGGGAGGAGCTTGGGGTGGAGGATGGGGGCGAGGAGGTGATTGACCTCACTGAGGTTCCATCAGCTTCTGTCCCACCCTCTCCCCCAAGTGACGTTGATGTTGCGCGGCGCGGCCGTCCGCGCAGAGTGGACGTCCTGGCTAGAGAGAGGGGTTCGGGAGCGCAGCGTAGTGTCTCCGAGTTCTTCTCTTCAGCTAACACCCTCGCATCTAGCTCTTCATGCACTTCACAGCCACCATCTGCCCCTACTGTTGCTGTTGCTGCTATGTCTGTTTGGTGTTCTGACAATGCGTTGGGATCGGCTGACCCCGGTGACCCAATGGAGGCACATGTCCAGGATCTGGATCTGATGCTATAGTCTGAGGAAGCCTATTATTACTATTATTATTACTATTATTATTATTGTCATTATTGTTATTGTTATTATTATTATTATTATTATTATTATTATTATTATTACAGCCCAATGGCCTTACGGCGTTAAACTGTGATGCTAACTCAAAACCATTTGGTGGATGATGCTGGGGAGGAGGGTCGTTGGGCGCCTGTCGAAGATCTTAAACTCCGCTATGCCGGTTGATAGCCCGTGGACCCAGCGGATACCAAATTGTTATGGGTGGGGTTTTGAGGTAGTTCTAGCAACCATGCTTGGTGTACGCACTTGCACATGCGGCAACGTTTTGCAAGAGGTTGTTGGGACTGCGGAATAACCTCGGCTTAGTGTAGTCTTGCCCTCAGGAGCTCCATCGGTGGCCCCTATAATCAGTCGAGAGACTGACTAGGTGGGGATGGAGCACCTCGAACAAGGGCATGAGCCTCAGCTGCATCAGTATGCCTTAGTGTTGACTGTGATATATTTGAGGGTAACACCTGATGATAAAAACTTAGTCACGCTTGTTTATCAGAGCTCCAGCCCAATGGCCTTACGGCGTTAAACTGTGATGCCAACTCAAAACCATTTGGTGGATGATGCTGGGGAGGAGGGTCGTTGGGCGCCTGTCGATTAAACTCCGCTATGCCGGTTGATAGCCCGTGGACCCAGCGGATACCAAATTGTTATGGGTGGGGTTTTGAGGTAGTTCTAGCAACCATGCCTGGTGTACGCACTTGCACATACGGCAACGTTTTGCAAGAGGTTGTTGGGACTGCGGAATAACCTCGGCTTAGTGTAGTCTTGCCCTCAGGAGCTCCATCGGCGGCCCCTATAATCAGTCGAGAGACTGACTAGGTGGGGATGGAGCACCTCGAACAAGGGCATGGAGGCTCATGTCCGGAAACGGATCGTGCCATCAGCTGCATCAGTATGCCTTAGAGGAAGTATATTATTATTATTATTATTATTATTATTATTATTATTATTATTATTTTAGACACCGTGATAGCCCAGTGGTCAAGTTCTACCATTTGGGCCCTGTCGCCAGTTCGATTCCCGTCGGTGCCACCAGTATTTTCATTGAACATACCGATCCGTCTGGACCAGTGTTTTCATTGAACATACCGGTCCGTCTGGAAGTGTTGGAACTGTCCTTGCGGGGGTGTCATTAGAGCCTATCGTCAATTCTTCGTACTCCCCTCACGGGTGAGACGATGGAGGCGCATGTGCAGAAATGCATCAGCCATTGACAGAGAAGCACTATTATTATTATTATTATTATTATTATTATTATTATTATTATTATTATTATTTTGGACACCGTGATAGCCCAGTGGTCAAGTTCTACCATCTGGGCCCTGTCGCCAGTTCGATTCCCGTCGGTGCCACCAGTATTTTCATTGAACATACCGGTCTATTTCTGGACCAGTATTTTCATTGAACATACCGGTCCGTCTGGAAGTGTTGGAACTGCCCTTGCGGGGGTGTCATTAGAGCCTATCGTCAATTCTTCGTACTCCCCTCACGGGTGAGACGATGGAGGCGCATGTGCAGAAATGCATCAGCCATTGACAGAGAAGCACTATTATTATTATTATTATTATTATTATTATTATTATTAGTGGCACCGCGATAGCCCAGTGGTTAAGCTCTACCATCTGGGACCTGTCGCCAGTTCGATTCCCGTCGGTGCCAATATTTTCAAAGGATATTTTCTTTGAAAGTATTGGTCTGTCTGGAAGGCTTGGAGCTGCCTTGCGGGGGTGTCAGTAGAGCCTATCGTCAAATCTTCGTACTCCCCTCACGGGTGAGACGATGGAGGCACATGCGCAGAAATGCATTCGCCATTGACTGAGAAGCAATATTATTAGTATTATTATTATTATTATTATTATTATTATTATTATTATTATTATTATTATTATTATTACTATTATTATTATTATTATTATTATTATTATTATTATTTGATAGCCCAGTGGTCAAGTTCTACCATCTGGGCCCTGTCGCCAGTTCGATTCCCGTCGGTGCCACCAGTATTTTCATTGAACATACCGGTCCGTCTGGAAGTGTTGGAACTGCCCGTGCGGGGGTGTCATTAGAGCCTATCGTCAATTCTTCGTACTCCCCTCACGGGTGAGACGATGGAGGCGCATGTGCAGATTTGCATCAGCCATTGACAGAGAAGCACTATTATTATTATTATTATTGTTATGATTATGATTATGATATGTTTATGATTATGATTATGATGATTATGATGATTATGATTATTATGATTATTATTATCATTATGATTATGATTATGATTATTATTATTATTATTATTATTATTATTATTATTACTATTATTATTATTATTGTGCCACCAGTATTTTCATTGATCATACCGGTCCGTCTGGAAGTGTTGGAACTGCCCTTGCGGGGGTGTCATTAGAGCCTATCGTCAATTCTTCGTACTCCCCTCACGGGTGAGACGATGGAGGCGCATGTGCAGATTTGCATCAGCCATTGACAGAGAAGCACTATTATTATTATTATTTTCTTTATATATATATATATATATTTATATAGAGGCTCTGAAGAGTCATTTTAATTTTTTTGATTATTTTTTATTTTATTTATTTAGTTCTTTTTTTCTTTTACGCTTCACTGTTTTCTTTTCTTTTTGTATCTTTCGTTTGGACTCTGCAGAGTCACCTTATATATATATATATATATAACTTTCCTTCTCATGCTTCGTCTTCCCACTCACTCCTACGAGTGGCAAAGAGTGATTGCGTAAAAAAAAAAAACAGTGTACCATAATAATTTTTAAGTTTTGAAATAATCCACGACGCCTACTACTACTACTACTACTACTACTACTACTACTACTACTACTACTACTACGTACCCTCCTCCTCCTCCTCCTCCTCCTACTACTACTATCCGTTTGCTTCTTTCTCACCTCCAGAAACTTTCATTCGAGTTTTTTAGAAATGTAATTATGGATTGAATTTCAAAAAGAAATTTATAGAACAAAAAATCTTAGGTCGAAGGAAGACCAGTGCTCCCGTGACAAAACGTAACTTAGCTTTCACTTTCGCAAACGCATGGTGCTTGGAGAATCTGCACCATCATCTTCATCATCTTCATCTTCTTCGTCCTCGCCACCCATGTCTCCCTGAGACGGGGGAGAGGCTTTGCCAAGCTTTTCAGCTAGCTGGAGGTATGACTCACCAGCCGACTTAGCCTACATATGAAACAGAGCACTTTAAAAAATAAAAAGAGGACGTAGCAACCTGTTTTCTAAGAGCAATCATTTCAACATTGTTAGCCTTCAGTTCTTGCTCTGCTTTGGCCACCCTGCAAGAAGAGGCACAACCCATCTCTCATCAATTACTGCAAAAATGTCATAGCAAACGAAGTCACCTTCCTTTTTCTGTAGCTAGTTTTTCCCTCAAAGCACATAATTCTGCTTCCACTTCTGCGTTGCTTGAACCTAGAGATCTCAGAAAGTAAAACACGACTTTTCTAAGAAGAGGAACCCTTTTTGCTCTTGCCCTTCAACTCTTCGATCTCCTATCAAGAGCGACAATTCACCAACAAGCACTCGGGCCAAGGTCTGACCTTCATGAGGCTGGCACAATGCGCATTCAGATTACTGGCTTGCTTCTCCATAGCTGGTGCACCAGCCACGGATTCAGATTAATTTTGCTGCCTTTTAAGTACCCCAGTGCTTAATTTCCAACAGATTGTGAGCTTTCAGCAACCCAAAGTAGGCTTTTGCAAAAATAAGCAGGAACAAGCAAGATCCCGAGAGCATGCGGTCAAGTTCTGCATCAAGTCGTCGCTGCACATGCTGAACACAAGACATATTGGGTGATGAAGGCAAACTGCAGGTGATGTGACCATTGAGTTGAAAACGCCATCTTGCCGATCGAGCTGACGCAAAGTCATGAAGGAACCTGTGTACAATTTATGTATAGGACAGCGCAAAACAAAGAGGAGTCACCTGCAAAGCACATGCCGATCACCAACAACAAGCCATAGAGCACGAAGACAAAATTGGCGGTCCAAGGCTGCTTGTCCAACCATTTCACCTAGAGCAAGGAACGCATTCTTTGCAGGAAAGAGGGTTGGTAAAGACCAGATTCGTTTTAGTGCTGTTCAGAACAGGAAATATAAGCAGAAGGCACAAGGAGCCCTCCACAACTGAAACAAACAAAGGAGAGAAAGAAAGAAAAGTAAAAAAGACGCGAATGAACAGGGGAAAGTATGGAGTATTGTGAGCTTCGTTACCAACAGCCGCATAGAGTATTTTGCGGAGAGTTGTGTCCCCGACCTGAAAGTCCATATACAAAATCAATCATCGGACAGGAGAAGGAAGGAATTGAGGAAGAAAGGAAGAAAGTAAGTAAGTAAGTATAAGTAAGTAAGTAAATAAGGAAATAAGTAAGTAAGTAAGTAAGTAAGTAAGTAAGTAAGTAAGTAAGTAAGTAAGTAAGTAAGGAAGCAAGCAAGCAAGCGAAAAAGACAGAACGATAGAAAGATAGATAGAAAGATAGAAAGAAAATATTGATAATAATAAGAACAATAATAATAATAATAATAATAATAATAATAATAATAGTGCTTCTCTGTCAATGGCTGATGCATTTCTGCACATGCGCCTCCATCGTCTCACCCGTGAGGGGAGTACGAAGAATTGACGATAAGCTCTAATGACACCCCCGCAAGGGCAGTTCCAACACTTCCAGACGGACCGGTATGTTCAATGAAAATACTGGTCCAGAAATAGACCGGTATGTTCAATGAAAATACTGGTGGCACCGACGGGAATCGAACTGGCGACAGGGCCCAGATGGTAGAACTTGACCACTGGGCTATCACGGTGTCCAATAATAATAATAATAATAATAATAATAATAATAATAATAATAATAATAATAATAATAATAGTGCTTCTCTGTCAATGGCTGATGCATTTCTGCACATGCGCCTCCATCGTCTCACCCGTGAGGGGAGTATGAAGAATTGACGATAGGCTCTAATGACACCCCCGCAAGGGCAGTTCCAACACTTCCAGACGGACCGGTATGTTCAATGAAAATACTGGTCCAGACGGACCGGTATGTTCAATGAAAATACTGGTGGCACCGACGGGAATCGAACTGGCGACAGGGCCCAGATGGTAGAACTTGACCACTGGGCTATCACGGTGTAATAATAATAATAATAATAATAATAATAATAATAATAATAATAATAATAATAATAATAATAATAATATGTATGTATGTATGTATCGTCTGCCAATTGCTGAGCCCAAAGGCCATGTGCATCCAGTCCTCCATTCCATAAGGAAAGTCTCCACACCAATCGGTGGAATAAAGGAAGTGACGGCATAGAACATTACTCTAGGAGCTTTATACCAATCAGCCCATGGAAAGGGACCGATGGCCTATGTACTCCCTAATAATAATAATAATAATAATAATAGTAATAATACTATTTACTATTTACTATATCTGAGGCGTACTGATGCAGCTAATGGCATATCCTCAACGGACATACGCCTCCAATACCCTTGTTCGAGGTCCTCCACCCCCCCGTGTCAGTCTCTCGCCTGATGATCGGGGCCACCGATGGAGCTCCTGAGGGCAAGACTGCACTAAGCCGAGGTTATTCCGCAGTCCCAGCAACCTCTTGCAAGACGTCACCGAATGTGCAAGTGCATACACCAAGCGCGGTTGCTAGAGCTGCCTCGAAACCCCACCCATAACAATCTGGTGTCTGCTGGGTCCTGGGCTATCAACCAGCATATGCGGAGTTTAAGATCTTTTACGCGCGCAACGACCCTCCTCCCCAGCATCTACCACCAAAGGGTTATGAGTTGGCGTCACAGTTTAACGCCTTGAGGCCATTGGGCTGTAATAATAATAATAATAATAATAATAGTGCTTCTCTGTCAATGGCTGATGCATTTCTGCACATGCGCCTCCATCGTCTCACCCGTGAGGGGAGTACGAAGAATTGACGATAAGCTCTAATGACACCCCCGCAAGGGCAGTTCCAACACTTCCAGACGGACCGGTATGTTCAATGAAAATACTGGTCCAGACGGAGCGGTATGTTCAATGAAAATACTGGTGGCACCGACGGGAATCGAACTGGCGACAGGGCCCAGATGGTAGAACTTGACCACTGGGCTATCACGGTGTCCATAATAATAATAATAATAATAATAATACTTAGGGGCTGCGCCAATACCTGAAAGGATGGTTTGCGGTGCGCGATCGCGCACTGCCCCCCCCCCCCTTCCGGCATCTACCTCTCCCCCTCCTATCCCCTTCCCATCTTGCAGCAATCTCAGCCATTCATTTGGCACTACTTGGTCATTACATTCGAATTTCATAATTTCAACTATATCCCTAAAAAAGAGCTCGTAACAAGCTTGTGAAAACACAAAGAATCAGCCTCTAAACCCCTCTCGCACAACTCTTAGTGCCTTGGAATAATATCAGCCATTCATTTGGCACTACTTTGCCAGAATCTTCGTAAACCTTTTTTTCAACTGGTTCACTACCTAGAGTGCGTCACGAGGTAGTAAAAACAAAAAAATCAGCCTCTCAACCCTTCTGGCACACTTTTGGGAGCCTTGGAGCATTCTCAGCCATTCATTTTGGTGCTGGCTAATCCGATTCGGGTATTACAGGTCATGGGCTCCCGGGGGGAGGCCCCCCTTCTTAGTCGACAGGGTACGTTCAATTGCGGGAGGTAACCGGCATAAACCCTTCTGGCACAACTCTTAGAGCCTTGGACCCTTCTCAGCCATTCACTTTCGTGCCGGCTAATTCGCGTGGGGTACCTACAATTGCTGGGCTAAGGTTCCCGGGGGAGCCACCCCCCCCCCCCCCCCCCACCCCCTCCCCGTCGACAGGGTACGTTCGATTGCCTGAGGTACCGGCAAGTACTCCCAAAAAAACAAGGAATTTTGGCATTCGGGACACTCCCCTAGCGCAAATATTTGCGTGAATTCCAAAAAAACTATACCAGCATCAACATCGAGTCCGGGGCTAGCCACCCTGCAAATATGAGCTCCCAACTTCTCCTGGTTTCCACAAACCATGATTTATTCTGACAGGGGTGCAGAAATGGGGCAATAAATAAATAAATAAATAAATAAATAAATAAACAAATTTATAAATAAATAAATAAATAAATAAATAATTAAAAAAAAAAAAGAAATTTGGCATTCAGGACACTCCCCTAGCACAAACATTTGCGTGAATTCCAGAAAAAGTATTCCAGCATCAACATCGAGTCTGGGGCTAGCACCATGCGAATATGAGCTCCCAACTCCTCCTGGTTCCCACAAACCGTGATTTATTCCGACAGGGGTGCGGAAATGGGGGGGGGGGGGTGGGGTCACACAACTTCAATTTTGCCCCTCCCCACAAAGACCCCACCCCCTACTCCCAACACCTTTCAGGGATAATAGTGCTTCTCTGTCAATGGCGGATGCAAATCTGCACATGTGCCTCCATCGTTTCACCCGCGAGGGGAGTACCAAGATTTGACCGATAGCTCTACTGACACCCCCGGGCAGCTCCAAGCCTTCCAGACAGACCAACACTTTCAAAGAAAACATACTTTGAAAATACTGGCACCGACGGAAATCGAACTGGCGACAGGTCCCAGATGGTATTGAACTTGAGCACTATAGCCCAGCGGTACGAGTAATAATAATAATAATAATAATAATAATAATAATAATAATAATAGTGCTTCTCTGTCAATGGCTGATGCATTTCTGCACATGCGCCTCCATCGTCTCACCCGTGAGGGGAGTACGAAGAATTGACGATAAGCTCTAATGACACCCCCGCAAGGGCAGTTCCAACACTTCCAGACGGGCCGGTATGTTCAATGAAAATACTGGTCCAGAGAAATAGACCGGTATGTTCAATGAAAATACCGGTGGCACCGACGGGAATCGAACTGGCGACAGGGCCCAGATGGTAGAACTTGACCACTGGGCTATCACGGTGTCCAAAATAATAATAATAATAATAATAATAATAATAATATATTGATCTGTCATGGCTGAGCCCGAGGGCCATGCGCCTCCATCCCTCGACCCAACAGGGACTACAGTGAGTATGTTGGGGAGGGAAGAGTGACTCTAACCATCCTGCATAGAAGGCCCCAAAAGGAAGTCCCTACTACCCGCACAGTGTCGGGTACCTTGCAGGAAATCAACTACAAATGATTGATCTTCCCCGCGTGAGAGCTCCACGAGACTGAGTAGGTCCCGCATGGAGGTACTCACAGGGGTAGCAGACATTTCATGCGGTCTGCCAGCGCATGAGGACGTTTTGTGGTAAGTGTCTGGGACGCCTCGAAACCCGTCACCACCCCTAGATCTCGGAATGTAAATACCCCTTTGATCCCACGTGGTGTATGTCTTATAAAAAACAACACAACGACATGGCCTCGGAACCAACGCAACAACATAGCCTCGGAACCTACATCGACATAGCCTCGGAACCCACATAACAACAGAGCCTCGGAACCAACACAACAACGTAGCCTCGGAACCAACACAACAACATAGCCTCGGAGCCAGCACAACGACATAGCCTCGAAACCAGTGGGAAGAGGCCCAACCACCTCTTCCCGTGGGGTGCCATACTGTGCACCCCTCCATAATAATAATAATAATAATAATAGTGCTTCTCTGTCAATGGCTGATGCATTTCTGCACATGCGCCTCCATCGTCTCACCCGTGAGGGGAGTACGAAGAATTGACGATAAGCTCTAATGACACCCCCGCAAGGGCAGTTCCAACACTTCCAGACGGGCCGGTATGTTCAATGAAAATACTGGTCCAGAAATAGACCGGTATGTTCAATGAAAATACTGGTGGCACCGACGGGAATCGAACTGGCGACAGGGCCCAGATGGTAGAACTTGACCACTGGGCAATAATAATAATAATAATAATAATAATAATAATAATAATAATAATAATAATAATAATAATAATAATAATGATAATAATAATAATAGTAATAATAGTAATAATAATAGTAATAATAATAATAATAATAATAATAATAATAATAATAATGACCCGCCCGGCGTGTCGGATATCTTGCAGGAAATCAACTGCAAATGATTGATGTTCGCTATGAGAGAGTTCCACAAGACTGGGTATAAGTCGAATGGAGGTACTCAATGGGGGTAGCAGACATTTCATGCGGTCTGCCAGCGCATGAGTACGTTTTGCGGTAAGTGTCTGGGACGCCTCGAAACCCGTCACCACCCCTAGAGCTCGCAATGTATATACCCCTTTGACCCCACGTGGTGTATGTCTTATAAAAACAACACAATAACATAGCCTCGGAACCAGTGGGAAGAGGCCCAACCACCTCCTCTTCCTGTGGGGTGCCATACTGTGCACCCCTCCATAATAATAATAATAATAATAATAATAATAATAATAATAATAATAATAATATAATAATAATAATAATAATAATAATAATAATAATAATAATAATAATAATAATAATAATAATAATAGTGCTTCTCTGTCAATGGCTGATGCAAATCTGCACATGCGCCTCCATCGTCTCACCCGTGAGGGGAGTACGAAGAATTGACGATAGGCTCTAATGACACCCCCGCACGGGCAGTTCCAACACTTCCAGACGGACCGGTATGTTCAATGAAAATACTGGTGGCACCGACGGGAATCGAACTGGCGACAGGGCCCAGATGGTAGAACTTGACCACTGGGCTATCACGGTGTCCAAATAATAATAATAATAATAATAATAATAATAATAATAATAATAATAATAATTAGGGGCTGGGCCTACACCTGAAAGGATGGTTTGCGGTGCGCGAACCCCCCCCCCTCCCTCTCTTCCCAAGGTCGCTTTTCCTGTCATTCTCACATGCAGAACTTTTACAGCCTTGGAGCAATCTCAGCCATTGATTTGGTGCCGGCGAATTCGCGTGGGGTACGTACAATTGCGGGGCTGGGAATCCCGGGGGGACCCCCCTTTCCACAGTCGACAGGGTACGTTCCATTGCCGGAGGTAACCGGCATAAACCCTTCCCGCACAACTCTTGGAGCCCTGGAGCCATTCATTTTGGTGCCGGCTAATTCGCGCGGGGTACGTACAATTGCCGGGCTGGGGTTCCCGGGGGGGGGGGGGGGGGGGGCGGACCCCCCCTTCCCCGTCGACAGAGTACGTTCAATTTCCGAAGGTACCAGCAGAACGCAAGTGAGCTCTGGTGGCACAAAAACCTAAAATCTCTGGTTTATGTGCCTCCCGGCACAACAACTTTTGGATCTCCGAATAATAATAATAATAATAATAATAATAATAATAATAATAGTGCTTCTCTGTCAATGGCTGATGCATTTCTGCACATGCGCCTCCATCGTCTCACCCGTGAGGGGAGTACGAAGAATTGACGATAAGCTCTAATGACACCCCCGCAAGGGCAGTTCCACCACTTCCAGACGGGCCGGTATGTTCAATGAAAATACTGGTCCAGACGGATCGGTATGTTCAATGAAAATACTGGTGGCACCGACGGGAATCGAACTGGCGACAGGGCCCAGATGGTAGAACTTGACCACTGGGCTATCACGGTGTCCAAATAATAATAATAATAATAATAATAATAATAATAATAATAATAATAGTGCTTCTCTGTCAATGGCTGATGCATTTCTGCACATGCGCCTCCATCGTCTCACCCGTGAGGGGAGTACGAAGAATTGACGATAAGCTCTAATGACACCCCCGCAAGGGCAGTTCCAACACTTCCAGACGGGCGGTATGTTCAATGAAAATACTGGTCCAGAAATAGACCGGTATGTTCAATGAAAATACTGGTGGCACCGACGGGAATCGAACTGGCGACAGGGCCCAGATGGTAGAACTTGACCACTGGGCTATCACGGTGTCCAAATAATAATAATAATAATAATAATAATAATAATAATAATAATAATAATAATAATAATAATAATAATAATAATAATAATGATGATGATAATAATAATAATAATTAGGGGCTGAGCCAACACCTGAAAGGATGGTTTGCGGTGCGCTTCGCCCCCCCCCCCCCCCCCCCCCCCCCCCCCCCCCCCCTCCCCCCTTCCCCCCTTCCAAGGTCGCTTTTCCTCTTGCTCTTACATGCACAACTTTTACAGCCTTAGAGCAATCTCAGCCATTCATTTTGGTGCCGGCGAATTCGCGTGGGGTACGTACAATTACAGGGCTGGGTTCCCGGGTGGAGGGCTCCCGGACCCCCCCTCGACAGGGTTCGTTCAATTGCCGGAGGTACCAGCAGAACGCAAGTGTAAGCTCTGGTGGCACAACACCTAAAATCTCTGGTTTTTGTGCCACCCAGCACCAAATTTTTTGGATGTCCGGAGAGAGCTCACCGAGAGGTGTCGAGTACACCAAACAGCAGCCTCAAGAAGAAGAAGAAGAAGAAGAAGAAGAAGAAGAAGAAAAAGAAGAAGAAGAAGAAGAAGAAGACACTACCTCGGCCAGCGATTTGCTTTAGGCAATAGCTGTTCACAGTTACTCCATGAGTTATAATTGTACAATTATCTCTCTAAATAAAAAGAATCCAAGAATCCAAGAAGAAGAAGAAGAAGAAGAAGAAGAAGAAGAAGAAGAAGAAGAAGAAGAAGAAGAAGAAGAAGAAGAAGAAGAAGAAGAAGAAGAAGAAGAAGAAGAAGAAGAAGAAGAAGAAAGAAAAAAGGAAGTTTGGCCCCGCTTTGAGTACTGCTTTGAAGTACTAGTGTCCGCCTCGCCTGCTCTCCTGTTGAATCGCTGGCTAGTACTCTGGCTATATGAGGACTTCTATTGATTGAGAAAGAAGGCCCTGCCCCTGGCCTCTTTCCCAAGGCCACTGGCGGTTTGTATGAAGAGTACCGTTCAAACGAAAAACTCGAAAAGGCAACTAGAAGCTCTGTCTCTCTCGCTCGTTTACATCTTGACTTTGCACTCATAGTACAATTCATTCCAATGGAAGCTGATGGAGCGTTAAATTTTAAATTTATGATGAAAATTTGTTTTCGGAACCGACAGAAATGAAGAATGTAGGAAAATTCCATTGCGCAAAGCGAGAGGAAGGAATATGAGAGACATATAAAGTGATTGAGCACGAGGATAAAGAATAGATAACGTGAGAAATACATGGAGACAAGCGAGGGTTGACCAGTCCTCGTTCCCAGTCCATATTTTTTTTGGAGTTATCAGAAAAAAGTGGCATCCACAATCGCCTTAGCGGCACTAACATAAACGAGAAAGAAAATGAGGTTCCAGTCGCCACCAGCAGCTGCCTGATTCCACACCCGCATACATACCGGCATATGAGCTCTTGGAAGAGGTAATCAGTAAAAAATACTGTAATCCGACCTGTCTTCTGTTTCTAAGTTTTGTCTATGATTGTTGTGACCGTATCTTGATCTTCATGTCTTCTCGTTAGGCAGAGGACTGACGATGGTTACCAATCACGGGAGGGAGGGTATCGAGGTCGAGAATTTCCTCCTGAAGTAATGTCTAAGTAATTTTCACCAACACAGGCCAGCAAAGTGGATTACGTCATAGTGGTGGCAGAGGTGGTGGTGGCGCAGGTGGTGGCGCAGGTTGACGATCTTGCTTCCTGAACCTACCTCAGCACATTTTCACACATATTGCAGGGCGAGTCATGATGTGTTACAACTGCCAAAAACCAGGTTCTTGCGCGTTCTTTCCCATATCAAAATAGTCGAATTAATCGACATATATCTTTTTAGGCCATCATAAGCGAGATTGTCCTCAGCCTCGACCAGGTTTGCACAGTATTCTTTTCGTACAAGACAGTTTTACGCTGTAGGGGAGACGGTAGTAGACGAGAAAACCAAGTGGGAACTGGAGCTCAAAGTAGTGATAGTAGAAAAAACTTCAATCAACAAAGAAAGCAAGGTAATAAGTTCTGTAATATCAAGTTTGCTTTGCAAATGCAACAAAGCAAATGCAAAAGATCTTGAAAATGCTGTCCATGGCAGAAAAACATGCGCGAAACCCTGTCCAAATTGTCCGAGGTAAGATACTCTTTTCCCCTTCGCTGATTCTCGTTTTCACTCTACTGACCAAGGAAGAACACTTGCCAATATCGCTTTCCTTAGGCTTTGTCTCAGGATTTGAACGAGAACCGTGCATCAATTCTCAACACCTTTTTCCTGTGGTCTACTTTCTTGCATTTGTTTTCGTGAGTAAACTCTCGTGGCTTGCAGCGTGAAGTCGCTCCCTGTCCAAGTCCCGGTCTTAGCCACTCTTGTTGGCCTCTTGAACTGCCAGGACCCTAGTTTCGGGTATTTATTGGCTTTGTTCTGCCTGGGCTCACACTCTATGTTGTGTCAGTGCGGAGGTAGTGCAACGCCTGGGTACTTCACTTTTCATGTTCATGAATGGATGTCTATTCTTGGCTTTTAAATGTCTCTTTGGTAGAGACAGAACTCTCGGGAGCCCTAACGTCCCACGAGGAAGTAATATCTCGTCTTTTGGTACCAAGCCTCTCATGCCTTAAAGCACAGTCATTCAGTTCCCATGCAGGTGAGGTTCTTGGCCTGCCTAACAAACGTGGCGGTTTTGGCTCCCGTGGACCTGCTTGATTTCTGTTCGCAGCTTCTAAGTAATAAATATCAGTATGCCATATCTGTATTTTCTTGTTGTTGCTGCTGCTGTTCAGGACAGGTTAAAGATGCTCAACTGACATTCCGGCAAGCTGACCGAGTCATAAACACTGTTATCACTGCTATACTCTGGGTAAAGCACACCTGTGTTCAGCTGTCGATCCACCTCTTTTTTCTTTAGGCGGGAAAAGACTTGGTTGAGTCAGGAGAGAGCGACAAAATGGGCGAATTGCTCAAGGGTCTCGAAGATTACTTTTCGTCACGGTGAGTCAGGCAAACGATAACCAGGCACAGGAATGGAAAAAACTTAAGCAGAACACGTTTGAAAAATATATGTTTCTTGTTGTGATGCCAGGGTGTTGAAGGAGGCCGAGGTGCTCCGTGCGTTCAGTGCTGTGGCTAGTTCCTCCGTGGCAAGCCTTCCCGTGGATTCCTGCCCTATTCACCAGGTACCATATCCCAGCCTGCATTTCCCGTTACTGAGGTTTTAGAATTTTTATAAAACAGGTAGCTGACGGCATGTTCGCTGCGTGTTTGCAGGAGGATCGGCTGGTGGAGTTGTGGGCTGCTTTCAAACAGCTGAAAGATGCAGACTGGGAAACAGGTGCCAAACTCTGATGCGCTCGTTGTATAATCTATGTGTTCTTTGTCCTAGAGTTGATTTTCAGACCTCACGAAAGCTTCAAGGACACTTTCAGAGAGTAAATGACCTATTCCAAAGAGAAGGAATAAATGAATTTGCATGCAGAGCCAAGAGACACAAGTTCAAGCTGGGTGAAATTCCATCCCAGGTGTAAATCTCCCCTTCCTTTCGACTACCTACCTGCATGAATTACATCTGTGTGCAACATCGGCGCATGTTGAACTGGCCTCAGGCTGCAAATGTATCTGTTTTCGATTGGCCTGATCTGCACATTTTCCCCCCCGAATCTCAAGGTTCTGCTCACATACCCCGAGAGCATGGAGTGAACTCGCGCGCTCTCTGTTTCGTTACTGAACGTCTCTTCTGTGTCGAAGCAGAACAAGCAGTGGGCCCCATCGAACGGGCTATTCTTATGCAGCACTTTAGGTTCTGCTTGACAGATGATGCCTTTTGTACTTCCGCGTGCATGTGGGTGTGTGTGGGTTGCTAGCGATATCATGTTTCTCTTCGAGAACGTACGCAAGGTAGCTAAAAATGCGAATCATGCATGAATATATTTGTGACTTCACTTTCTTTTAGGAAGGCACCAAACAGATGATGGCTCTGTATACCAGCTTCGACAATGCCTCCATTCTTGTTGAGGTTTATCTATCTATCTATCTATCTATCTATCTATCTATCTATCTATCTATCTATCAATCTATCAATCTATCAATCTATCAATCTATCTATCTATCTATCTATCTATCTATCTATCTATCTATCTATCAATCTCTATCTATCAATCTCTATCTATCTATCTATCTATCTATCTATCTATCTATCTATCTATCTATCTATCTATCTATCCATCCATTCATCCATCATCCATATATCCATCCATCTATCCGTCCATCTACCTATATTCCTATCCTTATTTGTCTATCCATCCAGCAGCCCCTCCATCCACCTATCTATCCATCTTTATCCATACATTCATTGACGTACCTGACAATCCACCAATCCATCACCACTATTACATCCTCGCTAACGCAAGAGTCACTGCTGAGTTCCTTCTAACTACTTGATCATCGAATGTATTTTCATATTTGTTCTTACAGACCGTCTTCTCTCACGTCTTCACTTTGCCGAACTCTCCGGTGTTGCCTAACTACTACGGTGGCGTCTTTGTGGACCTTGTTAAAGCCAAGCCCAAGCTGTTCCCACCTCTCGTACCCAACCTGCACTGCTTCGATCTTCGGTAGATCAACCTCTGTGCTTGCCATCTGCAGATTGGACAAGCCATCAACTTCCTGTTCGAGCATCTGCCGCAAGTAGATGTTGAGTGCAGAGATCGCCTCACCGAGGTTTTTGCGAGCTTTCTGCTAACCAGCTCACCAACTCCCATGTCTTGAACAGTTACTCTCCTTACACTTGTCTAACTTCGGTTATCTGTGGCCCTGGAGTTCCTGGTCGCTAGTGCTCTTTGCCTAGTATCCTTTGTCAAATGTCTTGCATGGTATATAGGGCAGCCGTTTCGAAGCTTCCGGCGATTGCTCCTCAGCGTTCCATGGTGCAAGACTCGCTGGAGGCTTGTGTACGCCTCGCCTACTGGTTCATCCTTTACAGCATGCATAATGTTTTCTTTTGTATTTCCTCTTCGCAAGAAAATCGCTCATTTTGTGCGACAACTACACGTTTCTTGCAATTGTAGGGACCGCATTGAAGAAACGCTACCAGACTCTGTGAAAGCGTTGATGCCAGACCGACCTACTCCAGGTGATGCGATTGCTATGCATTCCCCTGTTCTCAAAAAGGTTTCGTGCTACTTGCCGATGCATTCATGGTGTTTTGGTTAGCCTACCGTTGGAACCCAAAGAATAAGCCAGCCGAGGACTCGAAGGCCGGTCGCTCTCGACCCACATTTCCCTTTCACGCCAACCACCGCAGCGCTTGTTTCTATTCGTGGTTTGTGCCTCAGAAACTGGAGAAGAGGATGAAAAAATGGTCTACATCGATTTTGCGGCGCAGCTTATGCAAATGCTCAAGTAACATCCTGCGGCTTTACTTCATACTAATCACCCATACTTTCCTCTGCAGAGCTAAGGACAGCAGTGAAAAGCTGGAGGACTGGTTGACAAAGACGGTCAAGCCACGCCTAGGCGAACACAGCAGGTACATGGCGAGTCCGCGACTGTCAACAAGAATCTGCTTCTGCTACTGCAGGCTGCGTCTAGTCGTTCCGACTTTGCTGCACGCAGGGAGCAAGAGCTTCACCCACATCACTGCACTTCTGACAAGGTATACTTGTCTCAATCCCGGACCATTTACAGCAAGTCTCTGCCCACGTGGAAGTAGAAAAGAAGAGAGAGAGAGAGAGAGAGAGAGAAGAGAGAGAAGAGAGAGAGAGAGAAGAGAGAGAAGAGAGAGAGACAGAGACAGAGACAGAGAGACAGAGACAGAGAGACAGAGACAGAGAGACAGAGAGGAGAGAGAAAGAGAGAGGAGAGAGAGAGAGAGAGAAAAAAAGAAGAGAGAGAGAGAGAGAGAGAGAGAGAGAGCGAAGGAGGGAGGGAGAGAGAGATTTTTTAATATAGCATTCAAAAACATTGTTTTGTGCTCCCCTCAACATTGAGAAACAATAAAGAGAGAAATCTCTGCTCAAGTATGGCCTCCATTGCAGGTACAAGGGTGTGCTGACTTCGCTGACCATCGACTTAGAAAGCCAGGTCCGTCACCTTTCTCCTTGTTAGGATAGGGCGTGATTAATTGAACAAATTACATCATCATGATATCATCATCATCATCATCATATTATTATTATTATTATTATTATTATTATTATTATTATTATTATTATTATTATTATTGTGGACACAGTGATAGCCCAGTGGTCAAGTTCTACCATCTGGGCCCTGTCGCCAGTTCGATTCCCGTCGGTGCCACCAGTATTTTCATTGAACATACCGGTCCGTCTGGAAGTGTTGGAACTGCCCTTGCGGGGGTGTCATTAGAGCCTATCGTCAATTCTTCGTGCTCCCCTCACGGGTGAGACGATGGAGGCGCATGTGCAGATTTGCATCAGCCATTGACAGAGAAGCACTATTATTATTATTATTATTATTATTATTATTATTATTATTATTATTATTATTATTATTATTATTATTATTATTATTATTATTATTATTATTATTATTATTTTGGACACCGTGATAGCCCAGTGGTCAAGTTCTACCATCTGGGCCCTGTCGCCAGTTCGATTCCCGTCGGTGCCACCAGTATTTTCATTGAACATACCGATCCGTCTGGACCAGTATTTTCATTGAACATACCGGCCCGTCTGGAAGTGTTGGAACTGCCCTTGCGGGGGTGTCATTAGAGCTTATCGTCAATTCTTCGTACTCCCCTCACGGGTGAGACGATGGAGGCGCATGTGCAGAAATGCATCAGCCATTGACAGAGAAGCACTATATTATTATTATTATTATTATTATTATTATTATTATTATTTAGGGAGTACATAGGCCATCGGTCCTTTCCATGGGCTGATTGGTATAAAGCTCCTAGAGTAATGTTCTATGCCGTCACTTCCTTTATTCCACCGATTGGTGTGGAGACTTTCCTTATGGAATGGAGGACTGGATGCACATGGCCTTTTGGCTCAGCAATTGGCAGGAGATACACTATTATTATTATTATTATTATTATTATTATTATTATTATTATTATTATTATTATTATTGTTATTATTATTATTATTTTTATTATTACTATCACCAACACCTTGCAGGGATAATAATAATAATAATAATAATAATAATAATAAAATAATAATGTATCTCCTGCCAATTGCTGAGCCAAAAGGCCATGTGCATCCAGTCCTCCATTCCATAAGGAAAGTCTCCACACCAATCGGTGGAATAAAGGAAGTGACGGCATAGAACATTACTCTAGGAGCTTTATACCAATCAGCCCATGGAAAGGGACCGATGGCCTATGTACTCCCTAATAATAATAATAATAATAATAATAATAGTAATAATACTATTTACTATTTACTATATCTGAGGCGTACTGATGCAGCTAATGGCATATCCTCAACGGACATAAGCCTCCAATACCCTTGTTCGAGGTCCTCCACCCCCCCGTGTCAGTCTCTCGCCTGATGATCGGGGCCACCGATGGAGCTCCTGAGGGCAAGACTGCACTAAGCCGAGGTTATTCCGCAGTCCCAGCAACCTCTTGCAAGACGTCACCGAATGTGCAAGTGCATACACCAAGCTCGGTTGCTAGAGCTGCCTCGAAACCCCACCCATAACAATCTGGTGTCTGCTGGGTCCTGGGCTATCAACCAGCATATGCGGAGTTTAAGATCTTTTACGCGCGCAACGACCCTCCTCCCCAGCATCTACCACCAAAGGGTTATGAGTTGGCGTCACAGTTTAACGCCTTGAGGCCATTGGGCTGAATAATAATAGTAATAATAATAATAGTGCTTCTCAGTCAATGGCGAATGCCTCGCGGGTGAGACGATGGAGGCACATGTGCAGAAATGATAATAATAATAACAATAATAATAATAATAATAATAATAATAATAATAATAATAATAATAATAATAAATAAATAAATAAATAAATAAATAATAATAATAATAATAATAATAGTGCTTCTCTGTCAATGGCTGATGCATTTCTGCACATGCGCCTCCATCGTCTCACCCGTGAGGGGAGTACGAAGAATTGACGATAAGCTCTAATGACACCCCCGCAAGGGCAGTTCCAACACTTCCAGACGGACCGGTATGTTCAATGAAAATACTGGTCCAGACGGAGCGGTATGTTCAATGAAAATACTGGTGGCACCGACGGGAATCGAACTGGCGACAGGGCCCAGATGGTAGAACTTGACCACTGGGCTATCACGGTGTCCAAAATAATAATAATAATAATAATAATAATAATAATAATAATAATAATAAATGGGGGGTTTGGGGGAGGGGGGAAATGAAAATTGTGTACCCCCCACCCCCATTTTCCGCACCCCTGTCGGAATAAATCATGGTTTGTCGGAGCGAGGAGGAGTTCGGAGCTCATATTTGCAGAGTGGTTAGCCCCAGACTCGATGTTGACGCTGATATGAATTTTTTTGGAATTCACGCAAATATTTGCGTTAGGAGAGTGTCCTGAATGCCAAAATTCCTTGTTTTTTTTCGCACCCCAACGGGAATAAATCATGGTTTGTGTGAACCAGGAGGAGTTGGGAGCTCATATTGACAGGGTGGCTAGCCCCAGACTCGATGTTGATGCTGATATAATATTTTTGGAATTCACGCAAATATTTGCGTTAGGGGAGTGTCCTGAATGCCAAAATTCCTTGGTTTTTTTTTAGCTTATTTTCTGCTCTCCCATCGGAATAAAACATGGTTTGTGGGAACCAGGAGGAGTTGGGGGCTCATATTGGCAGGGTGGTTAGCCCCGGACTCGATGTTGATGCTGGTATAATTTTTTTGGAATTCACGCAAATATTTGCGTTAGGGCAGTGTCCTGAATGCCAAATTCCTTGTTTTTTTGGCCTTTTTCTGCACCTCCCATCGGAATAAATCATGGTTTGTGGGAACGAGGAGGAGCTGGGAGCTCATATTGACAGGGTGGCTAGCCCCAGACTCGATGTTAATGCTGATATAATTTCTTTGGAATTCACGCAAATATTTGCGTTGGGGAGTGCCCTGAATGCCAAATTTCCTTGTTTTTTGGCCTTTTTTTGCGCCCCCCCCCATCGTAATAAATCATGGTTTGAGGAGTTGGGAGCTCATATTGGCAGGGTGGTTAGCCCCAGACTCGATCTTGATGCTGGTATAGTTTCTTTGGAATTCACGCAAATATTTGCGTTAGGGGAGTGTCCTGAATGCCAAATTTCCTTGTTTTTTGGGAGTACTTGCCGGTGCCTCCGGCAATTGAACGTACCCTGTCGACGGGGCAGGGGGGGTCCGGGGGGCACTTCCCCCGGGAACCCCAGCCCTGTGATTGTACGTACCTGTTCTGGTCGCGGGTGGCACACACACCTGAAAATTGAGGTTTTTTGCCACCAGGCGCCCTTTGCGGCACCTCCGGCAATTCAACGTACCCTGTCGAAGGGAAAGTGGGGGTCCGGGGGAGCCCTGCGATTGTACGTACACGTTCCGGTCGCGGGTGGCACCCACACCTGAAAATTGAGGTTTTTTTGCCACCAGGCGCCCTTTGCGGCACCCCCGGCAATGCAACGTACCCTGTCGAAGGGAAAGGCGGGGTCCGGGGAAGCCCTGCGATTGTACGTACCCGTTCTGGTCGCAGGTGGCACCCACCCTGAAAATTGAGGTTTTTTGTCACCAGGCCCCCTTTGCGGCACCTCCGGCAATTCAACGTACCCTGTCGAAGGGAAAGGGGGCGGGAGGGGGGGGGGGGGGGGGGTCCGGGGGCCCCTCCAAAAAGTGATAAGAAGTGGGGCTGGCGGGGTTTGGTGCGCGATTTGCGCACCGGTAAACCATCCTTCCAGGTGTTGGCGCAGCCCTTGGTTATTATTATCATTATTATCATTATTATTATTACTATTATAAGGACACCGTGGTAGCCCAGTGGTCAAGTTCTACCATCTGGGCCCTGTCGCCAGTTCGATTCCCGTCGGTGCCACCAGTATTTTCATTGAACATACCGGTCCAGAGTCTGGACCAGTATTTTCATTGAACATACCGGTCCGTCTGGAAGTGTTGGAACTGCCCTTGCGGGGGTGTCATTAGAGCCTATCGTCAATTCTTCGTACTCCCCTCACGGGTGAGACGATGGAGGCGCATGTGCAGAAATGCATCAGCCATTGACAGAGAAGCACTATTATTACTATTATTATTATTATTATTATTATTATTATTATTACTACTACTACTACTACTACTACTACTACTACTACTTTACTATTACTATTATTATTATTATTATTATTTGTGGACACCGTGATAGCCCAGTGGTCAAGTTCTACCATCTGGGCCCTGTCGCCAGTTCGATTCCCGTCGGTGCCACCAGTATTTTCATTGAACATACCGGTCCGTCTGGAAGTGTTGGAATTGCCCTTGCGGGGGTGTCATTAGAGCCTATCGTCAATTCTTCGTACTCCCCTCACGGGTGAGACGATGGAGGCGCATGTGCAGATTTGCATCAGCCATTGACAGAGAAGCACTATTATTATTATTATTATTATTATTATTATTATTATTATTCCTGAAAGGTGTTGGAGAAGGGGTGGGGGGTTTGGGGGGAGGGGGAAAATGAAAATTGTGTACCCCCCCCCCCCACCCACCATTTTCGCACCCCCGTCGGAATAAATCATGGTTTGTGGGAACCAAGAGGAGTTGGGAGCTCATATTCGCAGGTTGGTTAGCCCCAGACTCGATCTTGATGCTGATATGATTTTTTTTGGAATTCACGCAAATATTTGCGTTAGGGAAGTGTCCTGAATGCCAAAATTGCTTGGTTTTTTAGCCCTATTTCTGTACCCCCCGTCGGAATAAATCATGGTTTGTGGAAACAAGGAGGAGTGGGGAGCTCATATTGGCATGGTGGCTAGCCCCAGACTCGATGTTGATGCTGATATAGTTTTTTTGGAATTCATGCAAATATTTGCGTTGGGGAAGTGTCCTGAATGCCAAAATCCTGATGATCGGGGCCACCGATGGAGCTCCTGAGGGCAAGACTGCACTAAGCCGAGGTTATTCCGCAGTCCCAGCAACCTCTTGCAAGACGTCACCGAATGAATGTGCAAGTGCATACACCAAGCTCGGTTGCTAGAGCTGCCTCGAAACCCCACCCATAACAATCTGGTGTCTGCTGGGTCCTGGGCTATCAACCAGCATATGCGGAGTTTAAGATCTTCTACGCGCGCAACGACCCTCCTCCCCAACATCTACCACCAAAGGGTTATGAGTTGGCGTCACAGTTTAACGCCTTGAGGCCATTGGGCTGAATAATAATAATAATAATGATAATAATAATAATAATAATAATAATAATAATAATAATAATAATAATAATAATAGGCTTCCTCAGACTATAGCATCAGATCCAGATCCTGGACATGTGCCTCCATTAATAATAATAATAATAACAATAATAATAATAGTTAATAATAATAATAATTAGGGGCTGCGCCAACACCTGAAAGGATGGTTTTTTGCGGTGCGCGAACGGTGCGCTTCGCGCCCCCCCCCCCCCCCCCACCCCCCCCCCCCCCCCCACACACACACACACACACTCCTCAGCTCAAGGTCGCTTTTCCTCTCATTCTTACATGCACAACTTTTACAGCCTTGGAGCAATCTCAGCCATTCATTTGGTGCCGGCGAATTTGCTTCGGGCACGTACAATTGCGGGGCTGGGAATCCCGGGGGAGGGCCCCCGGGACCCTCCCTTTCCACAGTTGACAGGGCACGTTCCATTTCCGGAGGTAACCGGCGTAAAACCTTCCGGCACAACTCTTAGAGCCTTGGAGCATTCTCAGCCATTCATTTTGGTGCCGGCTAACGCGTGGGGTACGTACAATTGCCGGGCTGGGGTTCCCGGGGGCAGGGCCCCCCGGACCCCCCCTTCCCCGTCGACAGGGTACGTTCACTTGCCGGAAGTACCAGCAGAACGCAAGTGTAAGCTCTGGTGGCACGAAAACCTAAAATTTCGTCTTTGTGCCACCCGGCATCAAAACTTTTCGATCTCCGAAGAGAGAGCTGACCGGGAGGTGTCGGGTACACCATCAGCCTCAAACTCCCTCTGGTGTGCGCGAACGGTGGTGGCGCAAAACCTAAATTTTCTGGCTTTTACGCCACCCGGCACCACAATTTTTATATTTTCGACGAGAGCTCATCAAGAAGTGTCAGATACACCAAATATCAGCCGCTAAATCCCTCTGGTGTGCGCAAACGGCGCCTGGTGGCACAAGACCTCAATTTCTGGTTTATGTGCCACCCGCGACGAAATTGGGTAGGTACAATTGCAGGTTCCCGGGGGAAGGGCCCCCCCGGAACCCCCCCCCCCCCCTCCCCGTCGACAGGGTACGTTCAAAGCCGGAGGCACCGGCAAGTACTCCCAAAAAACCAGGAATTTTGGCATTCAGGACACTACCCTAACGCAAATATTTGCGTGAATTAAAAAAAAAACTATATCAGCATCAACATCAAGTCTGGGGTTAGCCACCCTGTTAATATGAGCTCCCAACTCCTGGTTCACACAAACCATGATTCATTCCGACGGGGGTGCAGAAAATAGGCTGAAAAAACAAGGAATTTTGGCATTCATAACGCAAATATTTGCGTGAATTCCAAAAAAATCATGTCAGCATCAACATCGAGTCTGGGGCTAGCCACCCTGCAAATATGAGCTCCCAACTCCTCGCTCCCACAGACCATGATTTATTCCGACAGGGGCTAGCCACCCTGCAAATATGAGCTCCCAACTCCTCGCTCCCACAGACCATGATTTATTCCGACAGGGGTGCGGAAATGCGTGGGGGGGGTGGACGTGTGTGTAAGTGTGTGTGTGTGGGGGGGGGGGGGGGGGGTACACAATTTCCATTTTCTCCCTCCTCCCAAACCCCCCAACCCCTACTCCCAACACCTTTTAGGGATAATAATAATAATAATAATAATAATAATAATAATAATAATAATAGTGCTTCTCTGTCAATGGCTGATGCATTCCTGCACATGCGCCTCCATCGTCTCACCCGTGAGGGGAGTACGAAGAATTGACGATAAGCTCTAATGACACCCCCGCAAGGGCAGTTCCAACACTTCCAGACGGGCCGGTATGTTCAATGAAAATACTGGTCCAGACGGAGCGGTATGTTCAATGAAAATACTGGTGGCACCGACGGGAATCGAACTGGCGACAGGGCCCAGATGGTAGAACTTGACCACTGGGCTATCACGGTGTCCAATAATAATAATAATAATAATAATAATAATAATAATAATAATAATAATAGTGCTTCTCTGTCAATGGCTGATGCAAATCTGCACATGCGCCTCCATCGTCTCACCCGTGAGGGGAGTACGAAGAATTGACGATAGGCTCTAATGACACCCCCGCAAGGGCAGTTCCAACACTTCCAGACGGACCGGTATGTTCAATGAAAATACTGGTGGCACCGACGGGAATCGAACTGGCGACAGGGCCCAGATGGTAGAACTTGACCACTGGGCTATCACGGTGTCCACAATAATAATAATAATAATAATAATAGTGCTTCTCTGTCAATGGCTGATGCATTTCTGCACATGCGCCTCCATCGTCTCACCCGTGAGGGGAGTACGAAGAATTGACGATAAGCTCTAATGACACCCCCGCAAGGGCAGTTCCAACACTTCCAGACGGGCCGGTATGTTCAATGAAAATACTGGTCCAGAAATAGACCGGTATGTTCAATGAAAATACTGGTGGCACCGACGGGAATCGAACTGGCGACAGGGCCCAGATGGTAGAACTTGACCACTGGGCTATCACGGTGTCCAAATAATAATAATAATAATAATAATAATAATAATAATAATAATAATAGTGCTTCTCTGTCAATGGCTGATGCATTTCTGCACATGCGCCTCCATCGTCTCACCCGTGAGGGGAGTACGAAGAATTGACGATAAGCTCTAATGACACCCCCGCAAGGGCAGTTCCAACACTTCCAGACGGGCCGGTATGTTCAATGAAAATACTGGTCCAGACGGATCGGTATGTTCAATGAAAATACTGGTGGCACCGACGGGAATCGAACTGGCGACAGGGCCCAGATGGTAGAACTTGACCGCTGGGCTATCACGGTGTCCAATAATAATAATAATAATAATAATAATAATAATAATAATAATAATAATAATAATAATAATAATAATAATAATAATAATAGTTATAGTAATAATGATATAACTAGGGGCTGCGCCAACACCTGAAAGGATGGTTTGCGGTGCGCGAATTCGCGCACCCCCCCCCCCCCCCGGGAAGGGCCCCCCGGATCCCCACTTTCCCGTCGACAGGGTACGTCAATTGCCGGAGGTACCAGCAGAACGCAAGTGTAAGCTCTGGTGACACAAAAACCTAAAATCTCTGGTTTTTGTGCCACCCGGCAACAAAACTACTGGATCTCCGAAAAGAGCGCACCGAGAGGTGTCGGGTACACCAAACATCAGCCTCAAACACCCTCTGGTGTGCGCGAACGGCGCCTGGTGGCGCAAAAACCTGCATTTCCTGGTTTCCACGCCACCCGGCACCACAATCTTCATATTTTCGAAGAGAGCTCACCAAGAAGTGTCAGATACACCAAATATCAGCCGTTAAATCCCTCTGGTGTGCGCAAACGGCGCCTGGTGGCAAAAAGACCTCAATTTTCTGGTGTGGGTGCCACCCGCGACCAAAAGGGGTACAATTGCAGGGCCGGGGTTCCCGGGGGGAGGGCCCCACGGACCCCCCTGCCCCGTCGACAAGGTACGTTCCCTTGCCGGAGGTATACCGGCAAGCACTCCCAAAAACCAGGAATTTTGGCATTCAGGACACTCCCCTAACGCAAATATTTGCGTGAATTCCAAAAGAAAATTACATCAGCATCAACATCGAGTCTGGGGCTAGCCACCCTGTCAATATGAACTTCCAACTCCTCCTGGTTCACACAAACCATGATTTATTCCGACGAGGGTGCAGAAAATAGGCTAAAAAAAACAAGGAATTTTCGCATTCAGGACACTCCCCCAACGCAAACCTTTGCGTGAATTCCAAAGAATTTATATCTGCATCAACATCGAGTCTGGGCTAGCCACCCTGTCAATATGAGCTCCCAACTCCTCCTGGTTCACACAAACCATGATTTATTCCGACAGGGGTGCGAAAAAAAACAAGGAATTTTGGCATTCAGGACACTCCCCTAACGCAAATATTTGCGTGAATTCCAAAAAAATCATATCAGCATCAAGATCGAGTCTGGGGCTAACCACCCTGCAAATATGATCTCCAAACTCCTCCTCGTTCCGACAAATCATGATTTATTCCGACAGGGGTGCGGAAATGGTGGGTGGGTGGGGGGGGGGTACACAATTTTCATTTTCCCCCTCCCCCCAAACCCCCCACCCCCTTCACCAACACCTTTCAGGGATGATGATGATGATGATAATAATAATAATAATAATAATAATAGTGCTTCTCTGTCATTGGCTGATGCAAATCTGCACATGCGCCTCCATCGTCTCACCCGTGAGGGGAGTACGAAGAATTGACGATAGGCTCTAATGACACCCCCGCACGGGCAGTTCCAACACTTCCAGACGGACCGGTATGTTCAATGAAAATACTGGTGGCACCGACGGGAATCGAACTGGCGACAGGGCCCAGATGGTAGAACTTGACCACTGGGCTATCACGGTGTCAATAATAATAATAATAATAATAATAATAATAATAATGATAATAATAATAATAATAATAGTGCTTCTCTGTCAATGGCTGATGCATTTCTGCACATGCGCCTCCATCGTCTCACCCGTGAGGGGAGTACGAAGAATTGACGATAAGCTCTAATGACACCCCCGCAAGGGCAGTTCCAACACTTCCAGACGGGCCGGTATGTTCAATGAAAATACTGGTCCAGAAATAGACCGGTATGTTCAATGAAAATACTGGTGGCACCGACGGGAATCGAACTGGCGACAGGGCCCAGATGGTAGAACTTGACCACTGGGCTATCACGGTGTCCATAATAATAATAATAATAATAATAATAATAATAATAATAATAACTAGGGGCTGCGCCAACACCTGAAAGGGTGGTTTGCGGTGCGCTTCCGAAGCGCACCCCCCCTGGGGCTGGGGGGGAGAGCCCCCCGGACCCCCCTTTTGCCGTCGACAGGGTACCTTCAATTGCCGGAGGTACCAGCAGAACGCAAGCGTCAGCTCTGGTGGCACAAAAGCCCTCAAATCTCTGGGTTTTGTGCCACCCGACACCAAACGTTTTGGATCTCCGCAGAGAGCTCACCGGGAGGTGTCGGGTACACCAAACATCAGCCTCAAACTCCCTCTGGTGTCCGCAAGTGGCGCCTGGTGGCGCAGAAGCCTGAATTTTCTGGTTTGGGTGCACCCGGCACCACAATTTTATATTTTCGAAGAGAGCTCATCAAGCAGTGTCAGATTCACCAAATATCAGCCGCTAACTCCCTCTGGTGTGCGCAAGTGGCACCTGGTGGCAAAAAGACCTCAAAATTCTGGTGTGGGTGCCACCCGCGACCACAAATGGTACGTACATACGCAGTTTTCTAGTTTCCGGGGGGAGAGCCCCCCGGACTCCCCTTTCCATTCGACAGGCACGTTCAATTGCCGGAGGTACCGTAAAGGGCGCCTGGTGGGAAAAAGACCTCAGATTTCTGGTTTGGGTGCCACCCGCGACCGAAACGGGTACATACAATCACAGGGCTGGGGTTCCCGGGGAGAGAGCCCCCCGGACCCCCCCTTTCCCGTCGATAGGGTACGTTCCCTTGCCGTAGGCACCGGCAAGTACTCCCAAAAAACAAGGCGAGAGACTGACACGGGGGGGTGGAGGACCTCGAACAAGGGTATTGGAGGCTTATGTCCGTTGAGGATATGCCATTAGCTGCATCAGTACGCCAGATATAGTAAATCTGCCTTGGAGTGTTGACTGTGACATATTTGAGGGAAATCCCGATGAAAAAACCTAGTCACACTTGCTAAACAGAGTTCCAGCCCAATGGCCTCAAGGCGTTAAACTGTGACGCCAACTCATAACCCTTTGGTGGTAGATGCTGGGGAGGAGGGTCGTTGCGCGCGTAAAAGATCTTAAACTCCGCATATGCTGGTTGATAGCCCAGGACCCAGCAGACACCAGATTGTTATGGGTGGGGTTTCGAGGCAGCTCTAGCAACCGAGCTTGGTGTATGCACTTGCACATTCGGTGACGTCTTGCAAGAGGTTGCTGGGACTGCGGAATAACCTCGGCTTAGTGCAGTCTTGCCCTCAGGAGCTCCATCGGTGGCCCCGATCATCAGGCGAGAGACTGACACGGGGGGGTGGAGGACCTCGAACAAGGGTATTGGAGGCTTATGTCCGTTGAGGATATGCCATTAGCTGCATCAGTACGCCTCAGATATAGTAAATCTGCCTTGGAGTGTTGACTGTGACATATTTGAGGGAAATCCCGATGAAAAAACCTAGTCACACTTGCTAAACAGAGTTCCAGCCCAATGGCCTCAAGGCGTTAAACTGTGACGCCAACTCATAACCCTTTGGTGGTAGATGCTGGGGAGGAGGGTCGTTGCGCGCGTAAAAGATCTTAAACTCCGCATATGCTGGTTGATAGCCCAGGACCCAGCAGACACCAGATTGTTATGGGTGGGGTTTCGAGGCAGCTCTAGCAACCGAGCTTGGTGTATGCACTTGCACATTCGGTGACGTCTTGCAAGAGGTTGCTGGGACTGCGGAATAACTTCGGCTTATTGCAGTCTTGCCCTCAGGAGCTCCATCGGTGGCCCCGATCATCAGGCGAGAGACTGACACGGGGGGGTGGAGGACCTCGAACAAGGGTATTCGAGGCTTATGTCCGTTGAGGATATGCCATTAGCTGCATCAGTACGCCTCAGATATACTATTATTATTATTATTATTATTATTATTATTATTCAGCCCAATGGCCTTACGGCGTTAAACTGTGATGCTAACTCAAAACCATTTGGTGGATGATGCTGGGGAGGAGGGTCGTTGGGCGCCTGTCGAAGATCTTAAACTCCGCTATGCCGGTTGATAGCCCGTGGACCCAGCGGATACCAAATTGTTATGGGTGGGGTTTTGAGGTAGTTCTAGCAACCATGCTTGGTGTACGCACTTGCACATGCGGCAACGTTTTGCAAGAGGTTGTTGGGACTGCGGAATAACCTCGGCTTAGTGTAGTCTTGCCCTCAGGAGCTCCATCGGTGGCCCCTATAATCAGTCGAGAGACTGACTAGGTGGGGATGGAGCACCTCGAACAAGGGCATGAGCCTCAGCTGCATCAGTATGCCTTAGTGTTGACTGTGATATATTTGAGGGTAACACCTGATGATAAAAACTTAGTCACGCTTGTTTATCAGAGCTCCAGCCCAATGGCCTTACGGCGTTAAACTGTGATGCTAACTCAAAACCATTTGGTGGATGATGCTGGGGAAGAGGGTCGTTGGGCGCCTGTCGAAGATCTTAAACTCCGCTATGCCGTGGACCCAGCGGATACCAAATTGTTATGGGTGGGGTTTTGAGGTTGAGGTAGTTCTAGCAACCATGCTTGGTGTACGCACTTGCACATGCGGCAACGTTTTGCAAGAGGTTGTTGAGACTGCGGAATAACCTCGGCTTAGTGTAGTCTTGCCCTCAGGAGCTCCATCGGTGGCCCCTATAATCAGTCGAGAGACTGACTAGGTGGGGATGGAGCACCTGGAACAAGGGCATGGAGGCTCATGTCCGGAAACGGGTGCCATCAGCTGCATCAGTAGCAAGCAAGCAAGCACGCACGCTTGCTTGCTTGCTTGCTTGCTTTCTTGCTTGCTTGCTTGGCTTGGCTTGGCTTGGCTTGGCTTGGCTTGGCTTGGCTTGGCTGGGCTGGGCTGGGCTGGGCTGGGCTGGGCTTGGCTGGCTTGCTTGCTTGCTTGCTTGCTTGTTGCTTGCATGCCTTAGAGGAAGTATATTATTATTATTATTATTATTATTATTATTATTATTATTATTATTATTATTATTATTATTATTATCATTATTATTATTATTATTATTATTATTATTATTATTATTATTATTATTATTAGGGAGTACATAGGCCATCGGTCCTTTCCATGGGCTGATTGGTATAAAGCTCCTAGAGTAATGTTCTATGCCGTCACTTCCTTTATTCCACCGATTGGTGTGGAGACTTTCCTTATGGAATGGAGGACTGGATGCACATGGCCTTTTGGCTCAGCAATTGGCAGGAGATACACTATTATTATTATTATTATTATTATTATTATTATTATTATTGTCATTATTATCATTATTATCATTACTGTTTATGACTATTAGTATGCATGTATAAATATATATAATATATATATATATGTATATATATATATATATATATATATATATAATAAAATATATATATTTCATGGGATGACCAGGCCTCCGTGATATCCCTGCTCGCCGAATTCTGGCAACACTCCCATCAGGTGACGATACATTGGCCATGTTCTCTTCTATTTTGCTTTTTCGTTTTAATTATATCTGTGAGAAGGTGTGTGTGTAGGGGGGGGGGGGGAAGGGGGTTATTGCGTGGAATATGTTGCTGCCTGTATTACGCCTTCCATGTCAAAAAAGAATAGCATTATTGAGACGAATGTTGTGCTGTTTTTTTTGCAGCACGTTTTAATTGTGCTCGACAAGCTGCTATTTCTCAAGCTGGTCAGCGTGCACCTCACTCATTTGTGCTTGTGCTTCCTGTCATCTTTTCCCTCCTCGGGTCAGTTGTGTAAATGTAACCAGGTGTCTGCGGAGGCGGTGGTGCGTTGGGTATTCCAGCGGAAGTCAGAACTCTGCAGGTCGCCCGTTTCTTGAAATACCCTGTTGGATTAGAATCACCATACTCTGTATGTCTGAGGAGCATGAGGAGTCGATTTGAATGATGCTTTTCAGGCGATGGGTCTGGTGTGCACTCGAGAGTGCTATCAGGACACAACAGCAGAGGGTGGAGCTGGCACACAACCAGCAAGTGGTTCTTTCAAACAACTTTTTATATAAGCAACAAAGGTATTGTATTTGCATAGAAACAGAGCGAGGTACTGGGAGAAGATACCAAAGATCTGGTAAAATTGCCTTCCTCTCAACTTGATGCGAATGAGCTAATTTAGGATCAGCTCACTGAGAGCTTGAATCTGGAGAAGAAAAATATGTTTTTGGTGGTCTTCCGGCTCTTTCAACAACAACTCGTGCGCACGGTTTGAGTATTCTCTACATTCTAAGTATACATCTGGCTATTTGCTTGTCAGAGTGATTCCGAGGATGATGCAGGCATGCACGAACTGCTGGCTTCGCGTTTTCTGCAGTTTTGTAGGAAGGTAAAGCTTTGGTTTTGTGCGCTGCCGACCAATTCTTTTCTATGTGTTGTTAGTACGTTCGAGACTACGCACCATTTGCAGAAGAAGTCGAGACTGCAGTCTTCACGTCTGACTTTGACGACGCTCTCATGCATCAGTTCAGGTTATGCCAAAAACTGTTATGAAAAAATGTAAATCTACCGATAATTATATATATATATATAAACATATATATATATTTATCATATATATATATATTTTATATATATATACATATATTATATATATATGTATATATATACATATATATATGTAACACCCACGGTATACTACGTGGTTATTTCGCTATTAGTTTTTACGGGAATTCACTCGTGGAAGTGATTCCTTGTTATTAAATGTAGTATAAGATGAATTCTTATTACATTTCCGGTTTTGATGAATACTTCCGGTTTTAATGTCATATTAGGATAAAGGATATGGGGGGAGCTTGCCGGGAAGCTTTGTTACAGTGACTCAATATTTAATAATATAACGACTGTCTAACGACATGAAGAATGAGGAATACCTAACGTGGAAGGGACTCCGTACTCTCCAAGCCAAGGATAACCGACAGACCGGAACATAGAGTAATGCCAGGCTATTATATACCGGGTGGGCAGGCATAATCCCCTCTCCCCCTCGAGCGTGCCCTCGTCAGGGTGCGCGAGAAGTCGAGTTATTAAAATATATACTAACAACATTCAAGTGGCACTCGAAGATACTTTTCATTAGAACTTCATGTTATAAAAAAAATTAATACAACTAGTAATAATAATAATAATAATAATAATAATAATAATAATAATAATAGTGCTTCTCTGTCAATGGCTGATGCATTTCTGCACATGCGCCTCCATCGTCTCACCCGTGAGGGAAGTACGAAGAATTGACGATAGGCTCTAATGACACCCACGCAAGGGCAGTTCCAACACTTCCAGACGGACCGGTATGTTCAATGAAAATACTGGTCCAGACGGACCGGTATGTTCAATGAAAATACTGGTGGCACCGACGGGAATCGAACTGGCGACAGGGCCCAGATGGTAGAACTTGACCACTGGGCTATCACGGTGTCCATAATAATAATAATAATAATAATAATAATAATAGTGCTTCTCTGTCAATGGCTGATGCATTTCTGCACATGCGCCTCCATCGTCTCACCCGTGAGGGGAGTACGAAGAATTGACGATAAGCTCTAATGACACCCCCGCAAGGGCAGTTCCAACACTTCCAGACGGGCCGGTATGTTCAATGAAAATACTGGTCCAGAAATAGACCGGTATGTTCAATGAAAATACTGGTGGCACCGACGGGAATCGAACTGGCGACAGGGCCCAGATGGTAGAACTTGACCACTGGGCTATCACGGTGTCCAATTAATAATAATAATAATAATAATAATAATAATAATAATAATAATAATAATAATAATAATAATAATAATAATAATAATAATAATAATAATAATAATAATAATAATAATAATAATAATAATAATAGTGCTTCTCTGTCAATGGCTGATGCATTTCTGCACATGCGCCTCCATCGTCTCACCCGTGAGGGGAGTACGAAGAATTGACGATAAGCTCTAATGACACCCCCGCAAGGGCAGTTCCAACACTTCCAGACGGGCCGGTATGTTCAATGAAAATACTGGTCCAGAAATAGACCGGTATGTTCAATGAAAATACTGGTGGCACCGACGGGAATCGAACTGGCGACAGGGCCCAGATGGTAGAACTTGACCACTGGGCTATCACGGTGTCCAATAATAATAATAATAATAATAATAATAATAATAATAATAATAATAATAGTGCTTCTCTGTCAATGGCTGATGCAAATCTGCACATGCGCCTCCATCGTCTCACCCGTGAGGGAGCACGAAGATTTGACGATAGGCTCTAATGACACCCCCGCACGGGCAGTTCCAACACTTCCACACGGACCGGTATGTTCAATGAAAATACTGGTGGCACCGACGGGAATCGAACTAGCGACAGGGCCCAGATGGTAGAACTTGACCACTGGGCTATCACGGTGACCATAATAATAATAATAATAATAATAATAATAATAATAATAATAATAATAATAATAATAATAATAATAGACTTATCAGTCAATTGGCCTTTGATCCTGTCGGACATGTGCCTCCATTGGTAGCACGGGACCGTTCGGTGACGCGGCTCCGCTCCAAAGACTCGACTGGCAGTGCAATGTGCAAATGAGCGTGCTGTGCATGTGCAAGTGGGTGCAAGGAGTGAGAGGAGTTATCTGCCGAGAAGAAGTCCGCGACGCTGCGCTGACCTCCACCTACAACAGATCTAGCCAGACATTCTACCTGACTAGGCCTTCCCCTCCTTCTACCCACCTCCTGAACGACCGTGAGGTCGATGACCTCCTCCTCCTCCTCCGCCCCCTCTGCCTCCCTGGTCTGCGCCTCCAACTCCTCCCACTCCTTCCAGATGGTGGCAACAAACCTTCCTAACTCCTCCTCCACCTCTTCTGGGACAGGGATAAACAAAACGCCGAGCATCGCCGCCATCTTTTCATCCTCCCCCTTCAGCCATTCCTCTTTGAAGAGCCTCATCTCCTCCTCTGCCTCCCGCAGTTCCCTGTGATAAAGCCCTCCTCGATTCAGCATGAGGGGCTGCCGGGCTTGCGCCTCATCGATAAACTTAAACAGTGCCTCACGAGAGCTCGCAAACGTTGGGCAATGCAGCAGGAAGTGACGTAACGACTCGTTAACCTCAGTGCCACACAAGGCGAAACAGCTTGAGCAGTCCGGCGAGCATGAGCCAAATTTGGATCGGTAGAGGCGAAGGCGATTGTTGCAGCTCAACAATCGCCTTCTGATAAGGTTGTGACTTCCCCCCTCCAGCGCCCGCCAACGACATTTACAATCTGTTGAAGCTCCGTGACACTATGCGCAATTACCGCAACGTCGTCGGCGTAAAGCAGGGTCCGTATGTCTTCGATGCGGTTGAGGTCCTCGATCTCCAACTCTTTCGCGATTCGGACCGTTAGCTCATCCATGAAGACGTTGAACAGCGACGGTGACAACGGCGACCCTTGCTGAACTCCCATCTCTTCCAGCACTTCACCAGTGAGTTCGCCATCGACTAGCACTCGCGATGACGTTCTTCGGTAAAAACGCCGCAGAATGCGATAGAACTTGCCCTGTACCCCCATCTGGGTTAGCCTCTGAAACAACCCGGCCCGCCAAACCGTAGGGAATGCCTTTCTCAGATCCACGAACAAAACGAAAGAACGGAGGCCAGCTTGTTGTCTAAGGCGCAGACGCTCCTTAAGGACAAAAATCTGGTTCCCCGTACTACGTTTTGGCCGGAACCCACCCTGCTCTGGGCGAAGCCTGCCCGGCTGATCGATGAAAGCCGTAAGCCTCGCCGCCATAAGGGACAGATACATCTTACCCAGACAGCTCAGAATCGCGATGTCTCTCCAATTTTCCGGATCGGTTGGGTCGCCTCCTTTTGGGATGTTGACGATAATCGCTTTGCCCCAGTCGCTGGGGGTGTATTCGCACGATTTCAACCAGTTGAAGAAGCGCACCAGAAAGCTCACAATCCGCGTGCCTCCGTACTTGAGCATCTCGTTCTTGATCTTATCCGGTGAGCACGCTTTGTGATTCTGGAGATTTTCCTGGCAGAGCTCCACTTCCTTCTCGGTGTAATCATAGTCCAGCGGGCCCGTCTCAGTCCGGATCTCCTCGGCTTGCGCCATGGCCTCGAATTGGTCGCGCAGGTTGTCGTTATACTGGAAGGTTTCGCGGGCCTTCCGCTCGGGCTCAATCCGCGCTGCTTCCTCATCAGAACCGACTTCCTCTACACATGCATCCTCCAAAAACTGGTTTTCTTTGGGGACCACCATACGTCGGCGGTATTCTTCCCATTCTTGTAGTTTTTCCCGGAGTGTGCATGCCAGAGTGCCATCGGGCTTCCGAACAGGAGCAGAAGCGTTCGACCGCCGAACCCCGCCCAAACGCTTTGACAGCTTCCAGTACGTGGCCATGGTAGCGCTCCTGAAGTTGGCAGCGGTGTCATTCTGGACCCGCTTCCACGCTTGCTCCTTCTTCTCCTTGCATAACCTTCTGACCGCCTTCCTCGCTTCTTTATATCTTTGCCAGGCCTCTCGGTTGGCCTCATTCCTTCGCCAGAGGCCGTATGCCTCTCTCCGTCGCGCAATCGCTTCCCTAAGACTCTCATCAAACCATGCATTAGTAAACCCTGGCCTAATCACCCGAACTCCCAAGACCTTCACGGCTGCGCCCGTGAAAGCTCGGACCACTAAGCTAGCGACCCTATCTACCTCCTGCTGAAGCTCATCCGGGTCCTCCACTGCTGATAGATCTGGGAGGCCATCTGGCAACAGCCCCGATATACCAGCTGCAAAGGTCTCGTCGTACTTCAACCTAAGCTTAGACAGCTCACTCTCCTTACCCTCAACTACCCTGCCTATCAAGCGCTCTGCCTTGAATGCTTTGTACCTCTTTACCTGCTTTTTGGGGGGTGGCTGTCCCCCCCAGACCAGTTCCGCCCACACAGCTTTGTGGTCGGTATCAAGGTCTACCTCGTCGACGCCGAAGCTTGCCTCCTCCGCCAGCTCGGAAGAGACGCAGATGTAATCCAGTAGATGCCTTCGTCCACCTACATTTTCCTGCCTAGACCACCAATATTTGTCCCCCCGTGGTTGCGAAAACCCACTGAGATTGCGCAACCCCGTGGCAACAAGCATCGCAGCCAGCAACTCACCATTCTCACTCCTAACCCCTCTACCCCTCCCATCTATCTCGCCAAAGAGGCCCACCACTCCCTCCTCCCGCGCTATTCTGGCGGGCCCCAGCTTAGCATTAGCATCACCAACCGTAACCACATGACCTTTGGTGGCGAAGTAGGAGACGGCCGCCTGCCACGCCTCATAGGCTGCAATAGATTCCTCTCGTTGATTTTCTTGGGGGAAGTAGCCGTTGCCGACGAACACATCCGACGCCGTCGCGCTCCCAGACGACAGCCTCACCCACAATTGCTGTGGGTGTGGAACAGGCGCCTGTACAATGGTAGCGCACGGTGCCAGATAGTTGGCCACCAACGTCAAGACCCCCCCCAAGAGACGCGAGCCCGCACCAGTTGCAGCCGCTTTGCCGAGGACTGCGAAGCCGTCGACTTGGAGCTTCTCCACCTTCTGCGACGATAGGTTGTGCTCCTGGACTCCGACGATCACCCAGCCTCGCTCCTTGTAGTGCTCCGGCCATTCCCCAAAGCCTGGGCTATCCGCACCCACTTTGCCTTGCCAATTATGTGAGGCCACCCTCAGTGGGAAGCCTTTCACAAATTGGGAAGAACGAAGCTGATGCCGATGCCTGCGCTTCGGTTGAGCCCGCCTGGAGCCCTCCGCCACCCTCCACGGCCCATCCTGCACCCTCCGCCCCAGCTCCTCCAGCTCCCGCATCCCGCCCCACTCCGCCAAGGGAGATTCACCGCTTGAGGCTTCGCCCTGGGGCTCGTCGACTTCCACGTCGAGCACCCAGTAGCCAAACCCCTGCTTGCGAAGCTCCCTCTGCATCTCTACATACTGGGCACCCCCCCGTGCAGCCCGCTGCTTCTCTCTTTCCCGGAAAGTCCTACCCGTCGCAACGTGAACCTTTCCCGTGAAGAACTTACGCTCCCGCAGCAGCCGCACCATCTTCTCCGCCTCCTCACAAGACGCACATTTAATCCGCAAATGTCGCCCACTACCTCTGCCCGCGAATTCCACCTCGACTTCCCCGAGACCGAGAATTCGGAGCTCTCGCGCCATGACCACTGTCTGAGAGACATGCGATAGCCCCCATACTATGCAACATCTCTTATCCAGCTCATTTCGTACCTTCCTCCGCCACCTCCTCGGTGGCGGTACCGCTTGCCACACGCCGTGACCAGACCTTTCCGGACGTGACTTCTCTTCCGAGGTTGGGGAGGGTGATCGAGATGCAGCAGGATTGCTGGCTCTACGTGATTCAGGTTGCCCGTCAGGTACGCGAGCACTCGACCACCCCACCCCGGCCGAGTAGCCATCGCCACCCGCAGGCGCACTCCCACGGGGAACGTCTAAACCTGAAGGATTACCGCCTTGACCCATAGGGCCAGCACTAGCGGCCGCGCTCTTCGCATAAGAACCTGACATAAGTGGTATGGGACCCCGGTGCCGCATTGATCGAGTTGTAAACTCGATAAATGAGGACCCAGGTGGGGTTATTTAAAGCTCAACCCTTAAAAAGCATACGTGTACGTATGTATAGGAATACACACAAACACTCACCTGCATCCGTAACCAGGCACGAGGCAGACCCGCTGTGCATCATCGAGGTAGGTGTCGTGGCAAACCACCCTGCGTCCGATAAACGCTGCAAGTGAGTCATCTACCGAGAGCACAGAGTGACAGGCCCGTGCACGTATACCCACCACCCCATAACCCTCCGCCAGAGCAACCCCATGGCATCCGCAGGATGAGCACGAAGAGTGCTGAGAGAGAGGGTGAGCCAGGAGCCCCGCTCCGGTCCGTCGTTACTTTGGTCATTTAGTCGTTTCAAGGCTTGTGGTAAGGTGTAGGGCCTCTCGCCTTCGTACAAACTCCGACCGACAGTAGTTTGGTTGACCATCCTTCGCGGTGAACCTCTGAACACAACCCCCTCCCCCAGTGCCCACCCCTTGTAATTCCAGAGGCCACCCCGAGCCAAGAGCCATGAGTATGATGAGCAACTCACATGAGTTACTCTCAGTAATTGGGACCCGTCTCATAAATCAATGGAACGCTTATCGTGCGCCCCTCATAGGCTCAGCCCGCCCATGTGAAAGCTAGGCCTCGCCCAAAGCAAAGCAAAGCAAAGCAACAACAACAAAAAAAAAAAAAAAAAAAAAAAAAAAAAAAAAAAAAAAGAAAAAGAGAGAGAGAGAGAGAGAGAGAGAGAGAGAGAGAGAGAGAGAGAGAGAGAGAGAGCGAAAGCGAGGCCGCCGTGGCTCGCCCGCAATCCAGCTGGGTGCACCTCGTCACAACCACTCATCGGCGTGAGCTCATAGCTGTGTGCGACATAGGTACAAGAGCAAGAGGAGAAACAGTGTGCCAGCGTGGATGTGTGGGTGAGGCAGTGCGATGAGGCAAAGCAGCGATGCCAGTCGAATCCCTGGAGACGGAACCTAGCATCAAAAACATCGTATAAGTCTACCCCAGGCCTCCATCCACCGAGTGGTGAGCTCGATAAAAGAAGACCCGAGTGGGGTTATTTAAAGCTCAACCCTTAAAAAAGCATAAACATGTACGCCGCCAGGAACCCAACAACAATAACATAGCAGCCAGGAACCCAACAACAATAACATAGCAGCCAGGAACCCAACAACAATAACATAGCAGCCAGGAACCCAACAACAATAACATAGCAGCCAGGAACCCAACAACAATAACATAGCAGCCAGGAACCCAACAACAATAACATAGCTTCCGTAACCAGCCTTCAGGAACCCGCCTCAGTTACCCGCCCCCGTAACCAGGTCAGAGACGTGACGTACTATGCATCATTGAGGTGTCGTGGCAAGCCACCCTGCGTCCGATAGAAGCTACAAAAGAGGCATCTACCGAGAACACTAAGTGACAGGCCCGGTCACATGAACCCAACACGTCCCGACCCTCCGCCAGAGCATCCCCATGGCATCCGCAAAGTGAGCACGAGGGGTTCTGGGAGAGAGGGTGAGTCAGGAGCCCCGCGTCCAGGCAGTCGCTACTGTGGCAGTTGAGTGATTTCAAGGCTTGTGGAAATGTGTGGAGCCTGTCGCCTTCATTCCCACTCATACCGACAGTAGTTTAGTTAACCAACCTGTCCAGTGACCCACTGAGCCCAACCCCCTCCCTCAGATAACCCCCACCCCCCGCACCCCGAGTGATACCAGAGGCCACCCCGAGCCAAGAGCCGTGAGCGTGGTGAGAGAGATTCTCTCAGTAAAAGTTTCCGTCTCATGAATCAGTGGAGCACTGATTATGTACCCTCATAACAAGCTGCCAACGGCCCCAACCCCGCCGTGTGGCGGTGACACCCAACCATGTATTGGTGCCCCCCAAAATAATAATAATAATAATAATAATAATAATAATAATAATAATAATAATAAAATAATAATAATAATAATACTATATCCGAGGCGTACTGATGCAGCTAATGGCATATCCTCAACAGACATAAGCCTCCAATACCCTTGTTCGAGGTCCTCCATCCCCCCCATGTCAGTCTCTCGCCTGATGATCGGGGCCACCGATGGAGCTCCTGAGGGCAAGACTGCACTAAGCCGAGGTTATTCCGCAGTCCCAGCAACCTCTTGCAAGACGTCACCGAATGTGCAAGTGCATACACCAAGCGCGGTTGCTAGAGCTGCCTCGAAACCCCACCCATAACAATCTGGTGTCTGCTGGGTCCTGGGCTATCAACCAGCATATGCGGAGTTTAAGATCTTTTACGCGCGCAACGACCCTCCTCCCCAGCATCTACCACCAAAGGGTTATGAGTTGGCGTCACAGTTTAACGCCTTGAGGCCATTCGGCTGGAACTCTGTTTAGCAGGTGTGACTAGGTTTTTTCATCGGGATTTCCCTCAAATATGTCACAGTCAACACTCCAAGGAATAATAATAATAATAATAATAATAATAATAATAGTGCTTCTCTGTCAATGGCTGATGCATTTCTGCACATGTGCCTCCATCGTCTCACCCGTGAGGGGAGTACGAAGAATTGACGATAAGCTCTAATGACACCCCCGCAAGGGCAGTTCCAACACTTCCAGACGGGCCGGTATGTTCAATGAAAATACTGGTCCAGACGGATCGGTATGTTCAATGAAAATACTGGTGGCACCGACGGGAATCGAACTGGCGACAGGGCCCAGATGGTAGAACTTGACCACTGGGCTATCACGGTGTCCATAATAATAATAATAATAATAATAATAATAATAATAATAATAATAATAATAATAATAATAATAATAATAATAATAATAATAATAGTGCTTCTCTGTCAATGGCTGATGCAAATCTGCACATGCGCCTCCATCGTCTCACCCGTGAGGGGAGTACGAAGAATTGACGATAGGCTCTAATGACACCCCCGCACGGGCAGTTCCAACACTTCCAGACGGACCGGTATGTTCAATGAAAATACTGGTGGCACCGACGGGAATCGAACTGGCGACAGGGCCCAGATGGTAGAACTTGACCACTGGGCTATCACGGTGTCCAAATAATAATAATAATAATAATATGTATGTATGTATCGTCTGCCAATTGCTGAGCCAAAAGGCCATGTGCATCCAGTCCTCCATTCCATAAGGAAAGTCTCCACACCAATCGGTGGAATAAAGGAAGTGACGGCATAGAACATTACTCTAGGAGCTTTATACCAATCAGCCCATGGAAAGGGACCGATGGCCTATGTACTCCCTAAATAATAATAATAATAATAATAATAATAATAATAATAATAATAATAATAATAATAATAATAATAATAATAATAATAGTGCTTCTCTGTCAATGGCTGATGCATTTCTGCACATGCGCCTCCATCGTCTCACCCGTGAGGGGAGTACGAAGAATTGACGATAAGCTCTAATGACACCCCCGCAAGGGCAGTTCCAACACTTCCAGACGGGCCGGTATGTTCAATGAAAATACTGGTCCAGAAATAGACCGGTATGTTCAATGAAAATACTGGTGGCACCGACGGGAATCGAACTGGCGACAGGGCTCAGATGGTAGAACTTGACCACTGGGCTATCACGGTGTCCAAAATAATAATAATAATAATAATAATAATAATAATAATAATAATTGTTACGACAGTAGGACTCAACGATATTTAATAAACAGATAACTGTTACTAACGATATGAAGACTGAGGAATACCTAAAGTAGGGACTCCGTAATCTCCAGACCAAGATAACCCACAGACCGGAACGATCAGTATTGCCATTATATACCTGGTGTGCCGGCATAATCCATTCTCCCCCACCGAGCGCGCTCGCCAGTTTGCGCGCGAGTAGTCGAACTGACGCACCCGCCGAGCAACCTCGGGATAAAATGCAAATACGAACCTGAGTGACGGTCGCCGCCGTACTCGTATTAACGAATTAAACAAAATTGTAGGTTGGACTAAACGCCAACACTTACTCTATGTAAAATTTTGGTTAATTCCCCGTTATACCCTTCGTTGATGTTCCAATCCGCGCCCTTCGCCGCCTGTTGAATCAGGTTTCCGCCACCCCGTGCCTGAAAATTCATCCCCCACCGTTGAGACTACAACTGTACCCTCAATTCCTTGTAACCGGCCCCTAGTCACTCAACGTCCCCCAGACCTAGTGTCGGTCTATACTATCTCGAGCGAGTCTTCTCTTCCCTGATTCAGTGACTCCGTCGAATCCGTCGATCTGGTGCTCTCCGGGCCGCGCCGTCGCTCGATCGATATCCGCACGTCGTTACCGCTTCCCGTGCGCAGAAGTAGCCGCCGTCTGGGTCACGCCGACTCCAGCATGCTGAAGCCGCCTCCGTCTCGGTCACGCCGAATCCAACGTGTTGAAGCCGCCCCCGTCTCGGTCACGCCGAACCCAACGTGTTGAAGCCGCCCCCGTCT
>WBZZ01004171.1:70000-90519 GCA_019918135.1 Paulinella micropora | reverse complement strand
TTTTTGTTTGAGAAAAATAGTCTTTGAGACTTTCTCCGATTTCTTGTTCTCCTTACTCAGATTACTTTCTCCTCCTTCTTTTCTATATTGTATCTAGTATGAGGCACTTGGACCTACACACAGATAGTAATAGAGAAGCTAGAAAAGCTCTCCTTGAGAAGTCGACAGTCGGTCGGATAGGTTCTCAGACCTACCTTTAGAAAACGATCAGAGATTTGCAAAAAATACTCTTGACGTATGTGTGAGATAATGCAGATAAATGCACAAACTAGAAGGGTAGAGTGTTGTGCTCCTGTCCCTATGCTTGTTTGTGTTTTGTGTGTGTTCCTTCACTCTTCTGTCCACCTCCTCCTTCTTGGTCTCTGTGTGAGAACAGCAAGAACGACAGAGAATTTGTATCTGATGTCTCCTTGTGAGCACACAGATACTGATTGGGCTAGAGGGTACGAGACACCTGCTTGAGACCAATCAAATTATTTGTTTTGTGAAAGAGTTATGAGGGAGCTGTGTTGGAGTATTTGTTTTCGTCTGACGTCCCCGTGTGAGACAGGTCAGTGAAAATTCACTCTGTTGCCTGTGTGGCAAAGCAGAAAGAAATCACCCTAGTGATGTGGACTCCAAATGTAATGCCCCCAACGATAGCTCGTAAAAAGTCGGTAATACAACCAAACACAGTCCTCAAAAGATGAGAATGATGTCTCGTTATGTTAGCTCAGTGAAGCAAAAAAAGGAAAACGGCAACAGACCAGGAATAAAATGGCATCAGGTCCAATCCGACAAATAATACTGAAAAACAAGCTGGTGCACCTGTCACCAGGAAAAGGTACTTTTTACCGGCTATCCGGGGGGTGATGCCTACAAGCAATCGTAAGAGATAGAGAAGAAAGACATGCACACTCTCATCCCAGATAAAAAAACATAAAAGAGCTATGCTCTCCCTTCCACTCACAACAGGAGAGAAAAGAGAGACAACACGCAAGCTCACATCCTCCCACAGAGAGACACAATGCATGCTTCCTTCCCACAATGATTGCTGGCCGCCCTGACACTGCCTGCTAGGCGCATAATGGGTCCCTCCCTGCACCAGACACAGCCTCCTCCACAGCAGACCAGTTCAACCACCTGTGCATCTCACTCACCCAACCATGAGAGACAGGCAAAACAACCAAACATACCATGGATCAGAGTCAGAACCAAACCCTGTCTGACTGATATACTTCTCCTACGTTAGCCACCTGTCACCTCCCCTCATCCAATTATGAGACAGGGAGACGACAGACGCAGATCAGAGGAAAGAAGACCCAGGGGCCAATGTCAGTATACCGCTGACATGTTGACCTCCCAGGTGTCAAGGTCCAAGTTTCGAGATCAGGGTTCTTCCCTGTTTCTCCAAAACCCCCCTTAACACCTGTAGTTTCCCTTGCCCCAGACGACTGAAAGCACTATCTCACACGATCAGTACAGAGTACTGATAGTCAAGAAGCTACTTGACACTCTCACCAAGACACAGTCAGTCAACAACAGTGACTGATTGTGAGTACTATTGTGTCGTTCCAAAATTCCAAATTTTATGAGTTCGAAAAAGGCATAGGGACTCTCCAAATGTATTAAGACCGGAGGTCTTACCCTTACGAGCTCAATGATAAAAGGAATTTAATAAAAAATACTGAACACAACTGGTTCAAGACTAACCTCCACTTCTAAAGTAGAAAGGCAAGTCAGGTCTGAACCCACTTGAACAAGTCAGAGGGAAAAACCGTTAAAAACTGAGTGTCCCTTTGAGGGTCTGACACGTTTCGTTACGTCCGTAACCTGCACAAATGACAAAACATACCCCAAACAACAACCCATAAGTGCAATTTCCCTTAATTAGCCACAGATTCCCAGTCACGCGCGGGAAGAAAGGCTAAATTTCACGGAATTTCCGTGACCTTTTTCCGAATCAAACGGTTACTATATGTGTTGTACTTGAAGGATCGGGTCAACGCTATTAATGTGGTAGGTTAATCAATATGGATGCTACACAATAGTGTAATCTGCTGTGGACATCACCCCCGGAATTATCCGGTGAAAAACTTATTTATAGATTTCGTCTGGCCGGACACGTCTGAAATGCCAATTTGATCCTGGTCTTTTGGCGGCTTTTTGTCTTTGCGTCACTGAGCTAATATAACGAGACATCATTCTCTTTTTTGAGGACTGTGTTTGGTTATATTACCGACTTACTCTTCCATTGAGCTATCGTTGGGGATAGTACATTTGGAGTCCATAGCTAAAGGCTGATTTCTTTTCTGATCTGTCGTACAGACATCAGATAAGCACAAATTTATTTTTCGCTGGTCTGTCGCACAGACATCAGACGAAAACAAACACTCCTACTCATCCTCAAACAAAAAAACTTACAAACAAGCGATCAATTTGTCACAAGCTGGCATAACCTTTAGCCCTTGTGCACATTTGGCTTCTGTGTGCTCTTCTATAAGACATCAGACCACACCTACTCCACTCCCTCTTGCTGCTTGCATAAAGCCAAGTAGGACAAGTGCGAAGCAAACATCAGACAAACACACAGACAGAGGGAAAACGAGCAAAGCACTCCCACTCTCTGTTCTGAACCATTTTCCTTGCATTTTCTCTGCAGAAACCAGAAGAGATTACACATCTCTCACACAAGAGAAAGACAAATATCGAAGCACTGTCCGACGACAGACTGACTTCTACAAAACAGCTCTTTTGACCAAACTATCGTTATCTCTGTGTAGGGCCTGACGCCCCATAACTATTTCAACATAGAAAAGGAAGAAGGAGAAGAAGGTTGCATAGAGTGATAAGAATAACAGAAAAAAAAAAAAAAAAAAAAAAAAAAAAAAAAAAAAAAGCAGACGTGACTCTCACAACATAAGATGGAAGACGAGAATGAGCAGGCTGGTGTGACACCAACTGATTATGGTCCTAGTGAGGGAGGAGAGGAGCAGGAGACTCAGAACTCAGAAGAGAGGGTGGATAGAGATGGAGAGGAGAGAGAGGAGTATACGTATACAGCCGATGTAGAGTCGACAGGGGGGGGGGGGGGGGGTAATGCACAAGAAGCGAGTGCAGGTCAGACTGGAGGATCTCCATTGACAGAGGCAGAGAGAGAGATGGAGGATGTTGGCCAGAATATCCCAAATACATGGGAACCGTTGGCTACATATGATGATGAAGAGTCCTTCTTCCTTAACTACCCAACCTATTATAAAACACACATCTACATTCCTTACGAGAAAAGGAATAGACCAGGACAAGGTCAAAGCAACCTCCTGATCAAAATTCCCGGCCTTGCGAAGCCTCTCTTCAACAAAGTGAGGTTTGAGCACGAAAGAGTGCCATTGCAGGATATCAAGTATGGCGACACTCTTACACTGTGCGACATATACGACATATCTGCAACACTCTACGCTGCTGTGCTCGTTGCGGAATTTTATGAACGCACAAACATACAGTGGAAAAATAAACGCACAACTGCAGCATGGCTGTCTGTCTGTGGTGTCCCCACTGATATCAAGAATCTAGAAAGAAAGTTCGAAGGTAGAAACCAAAGTGGCATTGAGTTTGCCCTTGAGGCTTTTGTAACTGCCTTCACACGGGCTTACAACGAAATGTACAAAGCACTGAAAGACAACACAAGGCAACATCCTGTTTACGAGGAGGTTGACCAGTCTTGTCAGGTGCTTGAACGCCTCACACAACTCCATAAGGGCCTCTTTAGGGGAAGGAGCAAAAACCAACATGGAAACAATGGGCCCACACGAAGAATCACACTCTCATTAAAGGCCCTCTCACAACAATCCCAAATAATAACAGAGCTGATAAGTCTTCCATGAGAGAAAAGGCACACTTCCTCTCTAGTGCCACAGGGCTTGCACAGTTCGTGACTCATCTAGCACGACAGGTGAAAGAAGAAGAGACGAGACAGAAAGAGGAGAAGGAGCAGGAGAAGATAGCTGTGGCAATCGCAGTAGCACGGGTGGCTCCACAGCCAACGGCTCCACCTACCACATCTAACCCAGCTCCCAAGAAAGCAGGAGGAGGACCCTCAGGAGGAGGACCCCAAGGGGGAGGGACAGTAATTAACTTGACTGACTCCCAGAAGAAAAAGCAGGCGCTGCAGGCAGCCCTAGCTAAAATCAAAATTGGGGGAGGGGGCCTTAAGCTCTATGCTATCACTGCCAATGAGGCTGACACAGAGAAGACCCTCATGACTAAGCTCAATGAGATGGACAGATGCTTCCAGCAAAACCAGTGTGAGGTGGAGCAGGAGTATGAAGTCCTAGAACATCTCTGTGATCGATCCCTCCTTGGAGCTGGTTTTGATCGTATAACTTACGAGAAGTACAGAGGAGAGGAGGAGCTAGCAAGGAAAGGTGGACATGCAGAGATGAGTTGTACTCTGGCCATTGCTGCCCTCATTCGATACTTTAAGGCAAGTGGATACCAACACTTGTGCACTGGCACATTGATTGGGTTTGAAATTTTCGACTTAGTATCGGAGCAGTTGCAGTCTGTCACTCAGCTTGCATCTGTCTTAACAAATGTGGGCACCCAGTACACTCTCTTTTATAACCACAAAGCCATACTCCTATATTTCCTCAGTGCTTTGCACGTCTACAACAAAAATAAGCTCACACTGCTCATGCAAGACTGCAAAACCTTCGACAAGGTAAAGCACTTGAACTTTTTGGAGATGAGCGTCTTTGAGGCCACGACTAAGGCCGTGAGCCCAAAAATGTTGTGGACCGAAGTAATGACCGCTTGTCAGAGGCTCGACAGCCAGACAGCATCATTGATCGGTTCTGCATCGGCTTCTGCTCAACCGCAAGCCGCACATACGTAACGATCTCTAGGAAAGCGGCCAAGAGAGAACAGTCGTGAAGCTAACACCTTGTATTCGTTGGTGGGCACGGGCACAATGCTTCAAACACATAAATAAAAAATGCCCGTACAACCACGATGTCGAGGACACCCGCATCCGAAACACACTCCTCAAGAACGTACGGTCGGACGAAACCAACACCGTCGCCGTTCTGCGCCGACTGCGCAATGATCAGGGGTGGTAATTACAGGATGTCGCGGACCATGACCATAAACTAGCTGACGCGATCAATTCTCTTTTCGCTAGAGATGATCAGAAGACGGCAGCGATAGAAGCCGCAAGTAGAGGAAGAGGTGGAACACGAGGAAGAGGAGGAGGGAAAGGAATCAATCGAGGAGGAGGAGCCCCTTTCGCACGAGGCACATACACTCGCGGGGGGGAGAGAGGATTTGTGAGAAGAGGAGGAGGAAGAGGTGTATTTCAAGGTAGAAGAGGAGGAAGATGGGTTGGCCGAGGTGGATACGGCAGCGCAGAGCGCCCGTACCACAGAGATGGGGGCTGGGCAGACGGCTCAAGCTCAAGCTCGAGTTCCTCAGCACCACAGGCCTGTGCAACATCAGGCGCAACCACTACCGACACTGATGCCGACTCAGGTAACAGATTTGAGGTAGTCCAATGACTAGAGAAGGAGGGAGAAACAGAACAGCAAACATTGCACGATACACCGTTGTGCAGGTCCCAACCAAGGGTACCAGTGTCTAAGAGCCCACAGCAGGCCACAGACCAACTCAAAGGTAGTACAATACCAGTACACCCATCACGACAACAAACAGTGCATGCTGCTAATAGGCAGGCGAGTCAAGCGCTGGCAAAGAGAAAGCAGGCGGGCCTGTCGCAGCCACAGCCGAAGAAAGTAAGAATAGAACCGGCAATCAATCTTATCAACTTGCCGAGACAGACAATAGACAAGGAGGATGGAAGACATCAATCTCTCCTCACGGTCTCAAACAGAGAAAGCAAGGACAATCATCCTTCGCCTGTGAACAATACCCAAACAGACATTACGAAAACGGCAGAAAGGGAGGAGGAGGCGAACCTCGAGAAAAGGATACAGATTTTAGAACACAAGCTCCTTGTATTGGCCTTAAAAAGTCACCGGCCAGACGCTTTATGCTATACGAACCTTTTTTGTGAAACATTAAATACCTTTATAAACGTTGGTAATGATACTATGGCGAATATTAATATTGTCGGCCGGAAATTTACTACGAAACACCATGCGTGGTTAGAAACTAATATGAAAAAATCATCTGGCACCTTGAAAGGAGTTAGTAGTCGGACGGATATAACGGGCATCATCACTTTAAATTTTAAATTGAAATCCGGACGAGTATATCCAGTGGACTTGTACGTTGTCCCCGAATACCACGGATCTGTTCTTTTGTCGTACGACCAACTGGCGACAATGAACGTAGTGCTTGATTGCGCCGCCAAAAGAGTCATATACGGCGTAGAGCCAGGAGAAGAATATACTGTCGACTCTCTCCATGCTATTGACTCATACGAGGCCCTACACCTAGGGGTAGCATCGGAAGGGAAACAGGTGGCCATTACACACGCATATGAGGCATATATGCCAACGGACGCGGTGTCTAAAGATGGTTTAAACCTGTCAGACAAGAGAGAGGCGGAGGTCTATACGGCTACAGTCTCTACAAAATGGGATAAAAAGTCGATAGACGATCTCATTGAAAAGAGGAAAGAGGAGATTATATGCATGGAAAAAGGTGCCCATCGTTGGCGAGATTTGAAGAAGGAGCAGGGGCCGATGTATATATTACCAACGGGTATTGCTTTCACGTAAAGGTGGAAGAGAAGGACAGACAGGAGTTTATACCGAGGAGAAGGGGACGACTCCCTGAAATCCCGGCAGAAGATATTAAAAGCTTTATTACCGAATTCTGGGGTGACGAGCCTACGTGGCCTCGCTCACTGACAGAAGTGAAAAAGTGCCTGCGCACTCTTTTTGAAAATAATAAACCATATACGGTCATACTCCCGTACAATGAGAAGGCGATATGGGCGCAGGAGATACGGGACCGGCTTATTGATCATCCGATACCGGTGCCCTCACGGAAGCAACACTTAGTGGTGGCTTGTCGTCTCGGGACTCGTGAGCAGAGCAGTGCATACAAGCGGAAGCTCAGAGACCAGGACAAGTTGAAATTGATTTCTCAAGCATTCACATGCTTCGATGGTTTCTACACCCGAAAAGCTCCGTTGCAATATGCGAGATTAATAGATATGTTGGTAGGTCTGGCGGAGGACGACGAACCAGACACTGCCACATATGAAAAAACGGGAATGGACGATATATCAGAAGAAGAGTTGGGCTTGGAGGAGGACAGAGCACCCTTCAAGCATCACAAGAGAATGTCAGAGGAGGAGTTTAAGGCGGCGATAGACGAGAAATTGGCAGGAGGAGCAGGTGCGGAGAAGGAGAAAGAGGTTTTGAAAGAGAGATTGAAGGCGAACAAAATGATTTTTGACCCCCCTCAAGCGGGAGGTGTCAAGCCGGAAGACTTCACCGCGGTTATTTGTAAAATACCAGGTGCTGAGCCTTCACCGGCGCCACGACGGGCAAATCTGAGTATACATGAAGCAAAGATCGCAGAAGAACAAACGCGGCAGTTACTCGATGATGATTTCATTGAGAGATCGACATCTCCAATAATAGTTTCCCAACCGAGACTGGTGCCTAAACCGGGAGGAGAATGGCGCTTAACGGTTAACTATGCCCGCGTCAATAAAATTTTAGAGGAGGAACGAAATCCATTACCTACTCTTGAAGAAGGAAGGCGAGTATTGCGGAACGCCAAGCTATACTCAGTCATTGATCGGAAGAATGGCTTCTGGCAAATTCCACTGGATGAAAAGTCCAGATGGCTGACTGCATTTGTAGTAGGAATGGAGATATATCAGTGGAAAGTACTTCCGATGGGACTTAAACAGGCCCCGGGACTCTTTCAGAAAGCGATGCAAAGCATGCTGAGTAGCAAATATGATGACCAGACAGAGGGAGGTTTCATGAGGAGAAGAGGACAGAAGGCGGGAGAGTACGCATTTTGTTACATCGATGACATTATCGTGTACTCCAATACGATGGAAGAGCACATCGACCATCTAACAGACATTTTCAGGCGTATCAAACTATTTGGCCTGAAATGTAATTTGAAGAAATGTCAACTCGCAAAGACAAGCGTGACATATTTGGGGTACGAAATCTCTTACAATAGAGTCTCGATATCCAAAGAGAAGAGGGAGGAGATCATGAGCCGGCAGAGGCCGAAGAATCGCACAGAGCTGCACTCATTTCTTGCGATGGCGCAATATTACAGCCAGTTCATACCCAATTGGGGTGCAACTCGGGCTAAGTTGGAGAGAATGATCGACTTCGGTGATTTTGAGAAGTGGGATGATGAAGCCTTAGAAGCGTACAACACGCTCAGAGATCTCATCTACAAAGATCCGAAGGATGGCGGACTCGTGCTGATGATGCCCGACTTTTCGAAGCAATTCGTAGTCAACACAGACGCATCAAAGTTCGCAATCGGCGTAGTCTTACAACAGGAAGATGAGGAGAAAAAGTTGCGCCCGATCATGTTTATAAGTAGAAAGTTGTGCTCGGCGGAGCGAAACTATTGTACGAGACAGAGAGAGGCACTGGCGGTGGTCTGGGCCCTCAAACAGTCGAGAGAGTATTTATGGGGTGGACCTCAGTTTATAGTAAGGACTGATCACCAGAATTTACTATGGCTGATGAATCATGAACAGACTGGCCGTCTAGCGAGATGGCAGGCATTCTTGTCATGTTTCAATTTTACAATGGTCCATCTACCCGGCAAGCGAAATGTTGTCGCTGACAGCCTCTCCAGGCTAGAGTTTCACTCAGAAGTGGCAGCTCTCGTATCATCAGCAGAAATGGAGGATCTATCCCCAGACTGCACATACGAAGTGCATCATATCGAGTCGATGCAGATGGCGAGAGGGGTCCGATATAACCGATCGGGTCTACGTCATAGCCCGCAAGGTCCGGATCATGGGATATGTTGTACAGCACATGTCCTCGAGGATGCTGAGTGGTCCTATGAAGCATATGAGAATATGAAGGCGGAGATAAAACAAGAAGAGATTAAGCAAGAAGCATATGCGGAACCCCCGCAGGAGAACAAGGAGGAGTTAGACGAAAACCCTGAGAGGATAGGAGTGCAGCTAGAGGATGGGACTATCCACATAGCCTCACCCACTGCATGGAGACAGCAACAGGCTCTCGATCTGGAGTTCAAAGTGCTAATACAGCTATACAAGAACCCGAACGAGCTGAAAATGACGAAGGAGATTAAGGAGCAACAGAAGGAGATGGGGTGGAGAGACGGTCTCTTGTGGTACAAAGGCCAACACGGGCGCTATGCATCACAACCAGACAAATGGACTCTCTGGGTTCCTGAGAAACTCAGACACATCATTTTTGTCGCTGCTCATAACTGCCCACTACTGGCGCACCCGGGCCGACAAAGAACGCATATGTTCATTTCGAGACGATTCTGGTGGAAGAAGATGAAGGGGAATATTGATGAACAGGTCGATGCATGCATCCAAAACAAAAGTGAAGGCGAATTTTGGCCTGATCGGGACTTTTCCTTTACACTTAGGAATGTTCGAGTTCTTACACACTGATCATGTAGGACCTTTCCCGGTCACGACGGAGGGTTACAGATACCTTCTAACGGCCATAGACAGAGCCACCAACTATGTATGGGTGGTCCCAGTCAAAGACGTTACGGGCGAAACAACAGCCAAGGCGTTGATTGACAGGATCATCTCACAGATTGGGGTGCCGAGAAAAATATGCTCAGATCGAGGCTCTGACTTTAATAATGAAGTCATCGACAAGCTATCTGCATATTACGGCATGAAATGGCAATATGTCACCGCCTATAACCCCAGAGCGAACGGCAAGATAGAGCGGGTGCATAGACCCCTCAAGGCCGCGCTGAAGATGTATTGTATGAAGAAGGAGAAGCAAAAGGCATGGGTGGAGGCAGCATCCGCGTTTGCCTTTGCTATGAATTGCCTACCCTCTACAGCGTTAGGTGGTTCAAAAGGTTCCGTCTCGCCATACCAATTGGTATATGGGCGTGAGCCCGCCATCCCAGCCTCACTGCTGCACCCAAAAGATTCATGGGCAGATCAGGATGAGCTGTTTGGGGTGAGACTTCGGGCGAAGATGGAGGCGGAGCAAATAGTACAGGCGCATAGGGAGGCGGAGCGCAGGAAGACTGATGCTGAAGGTGTCAGGCAGGCACACCTGGATCAAGTCAGATTTCAGGTCGGGGATATTGTACTACTGTATCATCCTCAGGTTCCTCAGGGAGTCAGCTCGAAGCTGTTCATCCACTGGAAAGGACAATACCAGATCATGGAACAGATGGGGCCTTTGAATTATAAAATCAGTGGCAGAGGAAAAGTTCAAATAGTCAATGTACGAAGGCTGATTAAGTATGATCCCTTCCTACTTGAAGATGAGTCCGTTGATCAAGCACTCAAACGGATGGAGGCTGACTTTAAAGAGGTCTCACCAATCCGTCAGGAGGATATCTCGGAACGGGATGCCTACAGGGCACCAATTGCGGAGAAGGAGGAGGCTGAGCTGGAGAACAAGCGGGCCACCGACCGCAAAAGTGCGGCGGGGACTCAGACCCGCAAAAGGGTGGAGTCGAACGTGCCGGAAGGAAGTTCACGGAGGCGCAAATAAGGAGAGCGCAAAATGACCTTATCTACGACCGACCGAGAAATGCGATAAGGACGGCACGTTCGCAAGGAGTCCATCTACGACCGACCGAGAAAGGCGATAAGGACGGCACGTTCGCAAGGAGTCCATCAAGAGGGGAGCGATGACGGAGATCAAGACCCTCGCGCGGGCAATGACACTCTCGTTCACCCCAGTTGGAAAGAAGGAGATGCGATTGGACATATTTCATGGGCCAAAGACGCTTTTTACTTGGTGAGGCCTGCGGCTCAACACGTAGCCGATGACACGCTCTCAGATTTATATCTCATGAGAGTCATGGCAGTACCTCACAAACGCCATACGCGATCGAATCGAATTTCGACTGCGGCACAAATAATACAACCAGTCTTACATTTCTGGAGGAGTCTGGATCCAGTGGAAGATCCTAAAGTAAGACAATACCTTCCAGTATATAAAGACGCCAAGAAACTTGAGACATGGGATGATACCATATCTACCACAGATAAAGATCATACCGCGTGGACCATACAAGCACTACCACGAGGGGTGCTGGACATTCCTTTTGACTTGGCACAAGGCGCAATCCCTCACAAAATTTGGGACGTCCTCGAACAGTCTAACTTAGACTTAACTTTGGTTGGAGGTCCTCCACCAGGTAAAGGAGTCCGCGCGCGTAAACGGCGTCTATAGTAAGTATTTTTTTCTCTAGAAGTATTGTGGACCTGATCGATTGCGAACATAGCATTGATCCAATATCGTCCCGACAACCTTACTTAGATATTAAAGCTACTACAGCATTCATTCTTCTAGAGATTAACAAGACACAGCTGACAAAAAATATGCATTCTATTCTCTTGCTTCGGCAGAGACAGACGAGACGGCCACGAAACAGCACCGTTACGGGATCGCTATTTGAGTGAGCGATGGTGTTTCCTGGATACGACCCGCATTAGTACCAGAATGATGATCTCATTAAAGACTCTACAGTCTAATCAAGAACTGATATATTTTAATAACATGAACTGCTACACCGGATTCCATCGATCTCTACTTGTATCGGCATATCGCAAGGTTAGGGCGCACTCAACCCAACTTCGGATATAGTCGTCAGACTTGATCACCTGACACTATATTAAATGATACTGATTTATACAAGGGTATGTCTTCACAAAAAGTAAATGTATTTATGGAAACCGACGACCGGTTATTACATATATATGGAAATGGCGACATTACATTATTACTCAACCATAAAACATTATACTTGGACATACTGCACAAATATCTTATCGACAGAAGAAAGAGGAAGATTTTAATATAGATACTGAATGTGCTAGAGGATATATACGATTGGTACCGGGGCAAGTATCATTGTTGTTTTATAACGGCTAATTCGTGGGTTGATGTATCTTCATACATAACTCTAAACGAATCTTAGTCAGAAAAGAAATCAGTTCAAAGCGTATTATGTCGGAAACGAAGTTCCGCCATAAAAAACTGGGAGGGGGTACTGTGGACATCACCCCCCGAATTATCCGGTAAAAAACTTATTTATAGATTTCGTCTGGCCGGACACATCTGAAATGCCAATTTGATCCTGGTCTTTTCAATGGCGGCTTTTTGTCTTTGCGTCACTGAGCTAATATAACGAGACATCATTCTCTTTTTTGAGGACTGTGTTTGGTTATATTACCGACTTACTCTTCTATTGAGCTATCGTTGGGGATAATACAAGGCTGCATCCCGGCCAAAAACCTTCTCCACGCCGGTAAACAGTCAAGTGTAAAATCTAGGTTTTAAGGTCCCGGCTATGGGATCCAAGCTTCCTAGCCGCAGTTTTCTGCCACTGATATTCCTTATCCTACTTGAATACAACATTAAAACCTGATAAATTAATCAGAACCGGAAATGTAATAAGAATTCATCTTAAAACACATTTAATAACAAGAATTACTTCCAAGAGTAAATTCACGTAAACTGAGCTCTAATAGCGTAAAAACGATGTAGTATACCGTGGCTGTTACAGTGCGTCGCACCCAAGTCTGCCAGCCGAGCCGCACTTGAACGAGTATAATACTAGTACGAAATTACGTACAATATTGATAAATAAACGAATGATCGCTTTCAAGCCTGCTATTAATATTAATATTTTCTAGTATATATTTCACCACGCTGCTCTCTTCTAGTCAGGACTCAGTCAATGCAGCCATAGTGGTCTTTATTAATTACTAATAAGAGTTCGTTGAAGTAGCACCATCTGCCAACTTGAGTTGTATAAAAACTCACACTAGCAGTAGTTATCAAAGAACACGTTTTTCGACTGACAATTTGTTACCTGCAACGCGACTCATTTCAATAATATTTATTATTTTCATGATATCAGTACAGCTATCTATCAAAACCACAAAATATAATGTGGCGCTGAAACTTAAAAACGAAATTGTGCCCACAAATAATCATGTCGATGCCGTAGTAAAGGTCAAGGTGATGCAGAGACTCGAGGCGGTTTAACGACTGTCATGCAGAGGACCTTATTAATACTAGGTAGGGCCCGGCTACGGCGATGATATTCATTCTGTGGCGCAGGCTCCAGTCACTAATTGAAAAGATTTGTCACCTGGCGACAGAAGTTTCAGACAGTTCAAAGTACTGACAGTCACAAGAAATTCAGAATAAACATTTCCCATTAACCCTTAACCGGTTTGCCACTTTTTTGGATCTAAAGCCACGTTTGGGGATCCGACCCAATTTCAAGTTTTTAATCCCTATTTGTGGTTTTTGACAGTTATATTATTAAATTCAATTGAATTAAACCCGGTGGAAGCTAATTGTGTAAAAAAACCGTTCTTTAATAACTAATAAAACCTTGACAATCATTGTCACAACGGCTGCCTCTTACATTTCCCAGATGGAACGAAATGATTGACTGTGTGCCACGGAAAACATTCTCCAGTTCGGCAAAAAAAATAGCGACAATCGCTGCAATAAGCACTGGTACGCTTGCGGATTCCATTACTAGCACACACCGCATAACAAACCGAGTTCTGCTTACCCGCGCCGCGCTTACCATCACTCGCCTCGTTTGTAAGACTTACCAAATAGCCAGGGCATATCACACGCTTGCCCCTCGCTGCGCTCCTAGAACCTCCAAAAAGCCCCGCATAAGACACCAAACCCTCAATAAGTTCCTTGAGCATGTCTTTGCGTGTTTTTTCTTCATGAAACTGTTTGTAGATGATAGTTGTGTTTGTAACCGCAACATCTAACAAACCCGCAAATAACTTGAACCAAGGCTTGTTGAATCGTACCGCCTTCTCAACTCCGTAACGAAGTCGTAACTGATCGCCTGTATCAACGCCGCCCATGTGCTGAGTGTATGTCTTGCAAATTTCAAAACAATTCACTGGAACCGTAGCTCCACCCCCCCCCCCCCCCCCCATGCAGCCTCCTTTCGACGTGGCTCATGGTACCCCCCAACACAGTTGACAAAAAATAAACCACCTGGGTGTCTTTCCAAGCAACAGCATGCGTACTGACTCCGTTATGACTCCAAGTGGCCATTGCGCACGTGCCCCGGTCACTATTCTTCTTGACTTCGTCCAGTAGCTCCTTTGCCGCCCTCAGCCTGGGTTTGACAACAGTGCCAATGCAGTTGATGCCCCTCTTTAGGACACAGTCAAAAAACAACTGCAGCCCTGTGTAAAACCTATCTAAAGCGATGATCCTGCCGCTTTGGTCGATGCCGGCTAGGTCTAAAAGCTTCATAACAACTGCATACGTCATTCCGTGCCCAGAATCGTCCTGCACCGTTCCCTCACCCTCATAACAAAGCAGCGTATAAAAATAGCCTGTTACTGAACAGCACAGAGCAAACAGTTTGAATCCCCATTTGATGGGTTTTTTCGGTAAGTATTGCCTGAGGTAGGTACGCCCTTTAAAAGGGATCATTCCCTCGTCGATTGACACCCACTGACCCAATTCCCACAGCCTAGGAAAATTTTCTTGTACAATCTCAATAAAGACTCGAACATTGAAAAGTTTGTCATACTGAGGGGAGTCACGAGGAGCTGCCAGACGGGGGTCAGTGAGATGAAAATAACGTTTGATATTCTGATACCTCACGTACCCCATGATGCTTGCAAGGTCTGGCCACTGCCAGAAGTCTGACACAGCGCCAATCCAATAATCTGTTTCAGCAGGCAACCCCATCACCCCCCATCATTATAAGGATCGCCAAAAATGAAAGTATGTCAGATAGTGTCACGGGTACCCAAGGCCGCTGACGCTCTGAGGGGTTGAGATTACGTTTCCAGGTTGCATACTTGTTGGTGTTTCTTGTGACATTCTGCCAGAATTGCGTGGGTAAGAACATAAAGAAAATATCCACCATACTGAGGTCGGGGGAACGCACAGAAAGTGATGCCCTGGACTGCCCTTCGAATGCCGGCAGCACACGAGGAGGTGCAACACCCACCTTCCATTCTTTGACATCTTTGAACTCACTGGCAGGTAGGCTATCGCCTTCGTCAATCTCTAGTGCCGGATCCTCCTCCTCGTCTTCACCAGACCCCTCATCTTCTTCGGCATCATCGTCACTGACAAGTGAGTCGCTGGGATGAGGGGCTCGTTTGTTGTCCATATCTCCTTCTTTTTGATCCTCTTCATCGATTGAACTACCCGACTCATCCCCCGACTCTGGCGGTCTGTTGGAAAACAGTACAGTAAGGAATACTGACAGCCAACGCCGATGCATGTATGGAAGTACAGAAATCTACTATACTTCCAGCATCGTCCTTGGCCGAGAACAAAACAGAAGCAAATTGCACAAAATAGCTGAAACCAGGTAGGGATAGGTACACATAGTCATCGTCATCAGGGTCGCTGGGTATCAAGCCGTCCTCACTGCAAACACGCAGAGAAACCATTCGACATCACAAGAAAAATTCGAGGTTCAAGAAAAACAAGTCTACCCAGCATTTATTGCATTTTTGGCATCTCCGTCGATTTCCTGGCCTTGCCCAAGTATGCCGTTATCGGCAGAGCCACTCCCTTCAATTCTGTATTTGATAATCTCCGAAGCAATCATCATGGAATCGTCTTCATCCTCCGCATCCCACTTCATCCAAAACTTGTCTTTTGTACGACCATACTGTCGAGAAACAGTACCCTCAATCTCCCTCGTCTTCCAGTCATCAGGCCATTTTTGTTTGGCATAAGCCTCACCAAATTCCCTGACCGGAAGACGCACACGGACTGTGAGAAGCTCTTGGTGCGCAGACATGATGTTTGCCTTTGCTATGAATTGCCTACCCTCTACAGCGTTAGGTGGTTCAAAAGGTTCCGTCTCGCCATACCAATTGGTATATGGGCGTGAGCCCGCCATCCCAGCCTCACTGCTGCACCCAAAAGATTCATGGGCAGATCAGGATGAGCTGTTTGGGGTGAGACTTCGGGCGAAGATGGAGGCGGAGCAAATAGTACAGGCGCATAGGGAGGCGGAGCGCAGGAAGACTGATGCTGAAGGTGTCAGGCAGGCACACCTGGATCAAGTCAGATTTCAGGTCGGGGATATTGTACTACTGTATCATCCTCAGGTTCCTCAGGGAGTCAGCTCGAAGCTGTTCATCCACTGGAAAGGACAATACCAGATCATGGAACAGATGGGGCCTTTGAATTATAAAATCAGTGGCAGAGGAAAAGTTCAAATAGTCAATGTACGAAGGCTGATTAAGTATGATCCCTTCCTACTTGAAGATGAGTCCGTTGATCAAGCACTCAAACGGATGGAGGCTGACTTTAAAGAGGTCTCACCAATCCGTCAGGAGGATATCTCGGAACGGGATGCCTACAGGGCACCAATTGCGGAGAAGGAGGAGGCTGAGCTGGAGAACAAGCGGGCCACCGACCGCAAAAGTGCGGCGGGGACTCAGACCCGCAAAAGGGTGGAGTCGAACGTGCCGGAAGGAAAGTTCACGGAGGCGCAAATAAGGAGAGCGCAAAATGACCTTATCTACGACCGACCGAGAAATGCGATAAGGACGGCACGTTCGCAAGGAGTCCATCTACGACCGACCGAGAAAGGCGATAAGGACGGCACGTTCGCAAGGAGTCCATCAAGAGGGGAGCGATGACGGAGATCAAGACCCTCGCGCGGGCAATGACACTCTCGTTCACCCCAGTTGGAAAGAAGGAGATGCGATTGGACATATTTCATGGGCCAAAGACGCTTTTTACTTGGTGAGGCCTGCGGCTCAACACGTAGCCGATGACACGCTCTCAGATTTATATCTCATGAGAGTCATGGCAGTACCTCACAAACGCCATACGCGATCGAATCGAATTTCGACTGCGGCACAAATAATACAACCAGTCTTACATTTCTGGAGGAGTCTGGATCCAGTGGAAGATCCTAAAGTAAGACAATACCTTCCAGTATATAAAGACGCCAAGAAACTTGAGACATGGGATGATACCATATCTACCACAGATAAAGATCATACCGCGTGGACCATACAAGCACTACCACGAGGGGTGCTGGACATTCCTTTTGACTTGGCACAAGGCGCAATCCCTCACAAAATTTGGGACGTCCTCGAACAGTCTACCTTAGACTTAACTTTGGTTGGAGGTCCTCCACCAGGTAAAGGAGTCCGCGCGCGTAAACGGCGTCTATAGTAAGTATTTTTTTCTCTAGAAGTATTGTGGACCTGATCGATTGCGAACATAGCATTGATCCAATATCGTCCCGACAACCTTACTTAGATATTAAAGCTACTACAGCATTCATTCTTCTAGAGATTAACAAGACACAGCTGACAAAAAATATGCATTCTATTCTCTTGCTTCGGCAGAGACAGACGAGACGGCCACGAAACAGCACCGTTACGGGATCGCTATTTGAGTGAGCGATGGTGTTTCCTGGATACGACCCGCATTAGTACCAGAATGATGATCTCATTAAAGACTCTACAGTCTAATCAAGAACTGATATATTTTAATAACATGAACTGCTACACCGGATTCCATCGATCTCTACTTGTATCGGCATATCGCAAGGTTAGGGCGCACTCAACCCAACTTCGGATATAGTCGTCAGACTTGATCACCTGACACTATATTAAATGATACCGATTTATACAAGGGTATGTCTTCACAAAAAGTAAATGTATTTATGGAAACCGACGACCGGTTATTACATATATATGGAAATGGCGACATTACATTATTACTCAACCATAAAACATTATACTTGGACATACTGCACAAATATCTTATCGACAGAAGAAAGAGGAAGATTTTAATATAGATACTGAATGTGCTAGAGTATATATACGATTGGTACCGGGGCAAGTATCATTGTTGTTTTATAACGGCTAATTCGTGGGTTGATGTATCTTCATACATAACTCTAAACGAATCTTAGTCAGAAAAGAAATCAGTTCAAAGCGTATTATGTCGGAAACGAAGTTCCGCCATAAAAAACTGGGAGGGGGTACTGTGGACATCACCCCCCGAATTATCCGGTAAAAAACTTATTTATAGATTTCGTCTGGCCGGACACATCTGAAATGCCAATTTGATCCTGGTCTTTTCAATGGCGGCTTTTTGTCTTTGCGTCACTGAGCTAATATAACGAGACATCATTCTCTTTTTTGAGGACTGTGTTTGGTTATATTACCGACTTACTCTTCTATTGAGCTATCGTTGGGGATAATACAAGGCTGCATCCCGGCCAAAAACCTTCTCCACGCCGGTAAACAGTCAAGTGTAAAATCTAGGTTTTAAGGTCCCGGCTATGGGATCCAAGCTTCCTAGCCGCAGTTTTCTGCCACTGATATTCCTTATCCTACTTGAATACAACATTAAAACCTGATAAATTAATCAGAACCGGAAATGTAATAAGAATTCATCTTAAAACACATTTAATAACAAGAATTACTTCCAAGAGTAAATTCACGTAAACTGAGCTCTAATAGCGTAAAAACGATGTAGTATACCGTGGCTGTTACAGTGCGTCGCACCCAAGTCTGCCAGCCGAGCCGCACTTGAACGAGTATAATACTAGTACGAAATTACGTACAATATTGATAAATAAACGAATGATCGCTTTCAAGCCTGCTATTAATATTAATATTTTCTAGTATATATTTCACCACGCTGCTCTCTTCTAGTCAGGACTCAGTCAATGCAGCCATAGTGGTCTTTATTAATTACTAATAAGAGTTCGTTGAAGTAGCACCATCTGCCAACTTGAGTTGTATAAAAACTCACACTAGCAGTAGTTATCAAAGAACACGTTTTTCGACTGACAATTTGTTACCTGCAACGCGACTCATTTCAATAATATTTATTATTTTCATGATATCAGTACAGCTATCTATCAAAACCACAAAATATAATGTGGCGCTGAAACTTAAAAACGAAATTGTGCCCACAAATAATCATGTCGATGCCGTAGTAAAGGTCAAGGTGATGCAGAGACTCGAGGCGGTTTAACGACTGTCATGCAGAGGACCTTATTAATACTAGGTAGGGCCCGGCTACGGCGATGATATTCATTCTGTGGCGCAGGCTCCAGTCACTAATTGAAAAGATTTGTCACCTGGCGACAGAAATTTCAGACAGTTCAAAGCACTGACAGTCACAAGAAATTCAGAATAAACATTTCCCATTAAATCAAATTAATAATGAAGGAAAGAAAACCCTTGCCTCGTGAATGAGACTGATGCAGGTTGAGGAGAAGACTGTACTCGATGGAATGGCTACTAGTAAATATGCTATGTACATGTCATGATGTACAGTCTTTCCTCATACATGTTCTCTCCACATCTTAGGGCAGGATGATAAAATATCACAAAAGAGTGGTAGTCACATGCAACTCCCACGTGACAATAAAGGAAAAAAGTTTGGGTTTCAACTATCACAGACTTGCATGGCAAGAACGTAAAAAATTTTGGTCATCCTCCTTTATCGAGCCATAGCAGACTGAAACAAAGAGAGCGAGTTAATCCTTCTCACGATCGCTGAAACATCCCGCTCGCTGATCGTCGACGTACACGAAATGAAAACCTACATGTGACATCCCGAAAACGTGATTTTCATCAAAAAGCAGAAAGAGCAACAACAGTTACACCCGCGAAGGGAGACGCGGACACAGGAGCTGCAGGAGTAGCATAAACAAAAGAGCAGGAGGAGGAGGAGGAGGAGGAGGAGGAGGAGGAGGAGAACGGAATGTAAGGGAACAAACGAAGGCACGAATGAATGAATGAATGAATGAATGACTGAATGAATGAATGAATGAAATGAATGAATGAATGAATGAATGAATGAATGATAAAACGAATGATAGAACGAACGAGCGAGGAGCGAACAACGAATGAATGAATGAATGATAAAACGAATGATAGAACGAACGAGCGAGGAGCGAACAACGAATGAACGAAGGAAGGAAGGAAGGAATGAATGAATGAATGAATGAATGAATGAACGAATGAATGAATGAACGAATGAATGAACGAATGAATGAATGAATGAATGAATGAATGGTGTACGTGTGTGTGTGTGTGAGTGTGTGTTTGTGTGTTTGTGTGTGTGTGTGTGTGTGTGCGTGCAGGGAGTAACCCTTGACAGCCTGCCCGCAAGCCAAACCCTGCCTCAGGTACTTATATTGGGAACCGATTGCTTCTCCGGCAGCCTGAAGGAGCGGTTTAGTGTGAACGGATGAAAACCACTAAACATTTGACCTTAATAGTCGGGAAGATTTCCCCCGTTTCTACGCACTTGATAGGAATCTTGACTGGAGCACCCCTACCCATGATTCTTCGAAAATGTAGCCAAGGTCTTTGCTTGAGTTTG
>WBZZ01004171.1:35000-42500 GCA_019918135.1 Paulinella micropora | reverse complement strand
GTGAAAAGACTGCGCAGAAGGTGAACAAAAAGACTGCACAACAGGTAAACGGTAAAAACACTACAGAGAAGAAGGTGAACGGTGAAAAGACCGCAAAGAAGCCCGTCGGCTTCGCTGACCTTCCTGAGGTAGGCACATTCATCGCGTTTGACTGGTTAGATTACCACAATAAGAGGGACTTGAAGCGCAAATGTAGATGGAAACGGGAAAACTTCACCTTGGGAGAGGTAGTGAGTGTGTGTCTGGATGAGGATGACCCTGCTCTCGAATCCATCATCTCAGTGCACGTGTGGGGGCAACCACCCGGTTCCAACCAATACACTGGGGAGTATTTACGCGCTTGGTTACATGACAAAATCGAGAAGCAAACCATGCATGATCCAAGCACAGCGACTGAAGAATATAAGCTGTGGGAAAAAGATGTATTCGCACGCCACATCATCACGCTCGACGTTTGCATGAAACCATCTGATTCTGGGCCTGGTGATGCATCACCCTTGATCATCGCGCCGCAAGACCAGGAAGACATCAAGCGCGATTTAGTAAGATATAACGCCACTTGAAACCCTAACTTTTGATTGGCGGTGGCATTGTGATGTATGTGTGTCACAGTGTTTTATTATTATTATTATTATTATTTTTTTTTTTCATTGAACATACCGGTCCGTCAGTATTTTCATTGAACATACCGGTCCGTCTGGAAGTGTTGGAACTGCCCTTGCGGGGGCGTCATTACAGCCTATCGTCAATTCTTCGTACTCCTCTCACGGGTGAGACGATGGAGGCGCATGTGCAGAAATGCATCAGCCATTGACAGAGAAGCACTATTATTATTATTATTATTATTATTATTATTATTATTATTATTATTATTTTAGACACCGTGATAGCCCAGTGGTCAAGTTCTACCATCTGGGCCCTGTCGCCAGTTCGATTCCCGTCGGTGCCACCAGTATTTTCATTGAACATACCGGTCTATTTCTGGACCAGTATTTTCATTGAACATACCGGCCCGTCTGGAAGTGTTGGAACTGCCCTTCCGGGGGTGTCATTAGAGCTTATCGTCAATTCTTCGTACTCCCCTCACGGGTGAGACGATGGAGGCGCATGTGCAGAAATGCATCAGCCATTGACAGAGAAGCACTATTATTATTATTATTATTATTATTATTATTATTATTATTATTATTATTATTATTACGTCATTAATGTAATATTATACTGACTGATGTTTCTTTTCTCCCTGAACGACTTTTAATAATTAAAGAACGCTTGCTTTCTCGGGAAGTAGAACCAGTTGTCGTGGCTTGGGATCGCATAATGACATTTCTGATACTGGTGGCTACCTTTTTAGGTATTACCTATTTCAGTCATATCATTACCACTTAATATCTTCCGAACGTTACTGATTTTAATCTCTGTGCCACCGGCGGGATCGTATCTGTTGATTGAATGAATATTTGAACTGGGGGACTTATTATACTAGGGGACGCCCTAGTTACTAGTAATTAGTATTAATATTAATATTAAGGGCCGCGCTGACTAATTCAGTAACCGGTGGAACCAATAATTCATTAAGGAACCACCAAATTTACGTGACTCAAATTTACTCAAATTCATAACACCGAAAACTACCCTGACTCAAGCTCGGATCACTAGAATTTATGAATTTATAATCTGAATTTTACCCTGGTAAGTTGAATTTCCCTTTTACTCTAGCAATTTCCTTTTTTACTTATATCCTACAGTAAAATCTTTTCAGTCATTTCCTCTTCAAGTTACCGTCTCAATTCAATGTTATTTTCTCACTGGCCGTGCTAACTTCCCTTCCACTCTAACTCAATACTGTGACTGAGTTATCGCACAACCAAAACCAGTCCGAAGTTGCGTGATGGTATAGACTTTTCCCTCAAAAACCGGGGGCCTTCGTGAGCACAGCTCACACACACTGCAGACAACACACACCTTGCCCTTTATTAATATCTGCCTTTATATTATTAATACCTAGCCCTCAGTAAAACTCAGAATCTAATCTTATGCAAAGGGGTGAGCACAATCACTCGTGTCCCCGGCCCGCCGGCGGTAAACCCCTGTTATTACTTGAATCATTCACTATTTCCGAAAGTATAATACCGTAGGCTCCGAGTCCCACTTCAACTCCTAAGCTCCCCCTAATTAAGCCCTTGAATGAGGCCCGCACATAAAATAAACTTAAGTTGAACATATTACCGTCCGTGGTACTCTAAATTAATATCCAACGGTAGTGTCTATGTGTATGTGCATGGATACCATATGGTATCCATAATTATTAATATTCCGGATCAGAAAAAAACAATAGAATCATAAAACTTTATTAATATTGTTATTAAACTTTGTTTTCCTGTCACCCAAAGTAAGAAAAATTTATTTACATAAGTGAAAAGGCGCATGCCTTACTGTCAGAGAGCCCCCGCCCCAAAGTCATTTTTACCCCTGATACCAGGTGGTATCTAGTGTTTAAACGATTTGAAAATGCTCAAAATCACTTACGCTGTTTTTTTTTTGCTGGTTTTCCGTATTGCTTGTGCCAGGCGTGACATGTGCGACCTTCGCCGCTGCACAGTGGCATATCCTGGCCACAGGAGGCGCAATAATAACTCGTCATGGACACCCTCCTCTCAGAAAAAGCGTACAGGCAAACACGGCACCTACGCCTCTTTGGCCTCTCCGTGCTCTGGCTGTATGCGCGACCGGCCTCCTGCTTTTTTCTAATTTTGTCCGACATAAGGGTCAAAGGATATCTGCACAGTTCCATGCACGGGGTGAACGGGGGGGCGACAGGAGAGAGGGGTGCAGAGGGGGGGGCTGGGGACCTGCAAGATTAGGCTCGTTTCCGCTTTCAATGAGCTTGGATGCGAGGAGATGCTTGAAAAAGCCGGGCCTGTTGTCTCCTTTCAGCATATTGAGATTGACCAAAACGGTTTTGCTGAAAAAATTGAAATGCTTGTAAGCATTGGTGATAATAAAATCCAGCAAAATAAAGAAATCAACCTTTTTCCAGTCATTGACTGTAATGCTGAGGTTGAGGGAAGAGGACCCGTGGCGAGCGGAGTTGAATTGATCGACAGCGTTGAAAGCGCTATAATACAACGCCACGGCCTCGCACCTCGGGGCAAGAGGCAATGTGCGGCGTAACGAGCATTCCGCGGCTTGCCTGGCAAAGTGGTGGAGCATGTAGCAATAACCTGCTGCTGATTGTGGTCGTTTTGGTTCACCGCGAGCAGCCTGATACCGTCCTTTTCGCGTGTTGCTGACGCCAAATCCCCCTTCGACCCCCCCCTGGCACCCCATAGCATCTTCACAGGAAAGCCCGCGTGTGCAGTCTCCACCATTCCGACAAAATCAATGCCCCTTTTTTTCAACTCACATGCTGTTTTGCAACTGGCAAACCACGAATCACCGATTACAATGCGCCCAGAACCGAACCACGGCCGCATCATACGCAAAGTGGTGGCAGTAGTGACCCCGAACTCATGTGCAAATTCTTTTTTTTTATCTCTCTCCTTACCTTCCACCATCTCCAGTGCGATACAGACCCCAGACTCGACACAACAGGCGGTATGATATTCCCTTCCCACGGGGATCGGCTTGCGGGGAACAACCACTTGCCCAGGCATTCCTTCTCCAGTGAACTGCCCCATACTTTCGTCGATAGTAATGACCCCCTCCCCCCCCCCCCCCCCCCGCAACTATGGCTTCCCTCGCCTTACGATCGACAGCCTCCGCCCACCCCCGAATAGGCAAAAAAGGGTCCTCTTCTGTTGCTGGTGGACCTGTACGTAAACATTTCAAGATCCCCTCGAACCGATTGCAGGCCATTATGTCGCGTAACCATCCCCGCAAGCCGTCTGTACCCATACACTTTTTGGGTGCCCAGTGTGACCTTCTCCTACCTCTGTCGGCCAATGAGATTTGGATTAACAGCCCCACAAAGACAAGAAATTCTTCCGTGGTAAGTGGTTTTGAGACCCTCTTATCTTTCTCTTTCGCTAGCTCTATGTTAGTAAGCTGTATAAGTTTTGTCACCGCATCAATTGGCAAAAAGTGCAAAAAGTGTCTACACACAGGAAAAAAGAAAAAAAAATTAAAAAAAATTTGGCAAAACAAACAAAAACCTTGAAAAAAGTTGACACCATGATTACAAGAAACCAACAGACCAAACACAGAGTTGAAATTTTTTTCTTTCCAATCGTTGTCTGAAACAACACAACACAATTTTTTTTAAAAAGACATAGACATGTAGAGAAAGTGTTGGGGAATGAGGTGCTAACTGGAATAGGAAAAATATATAGAGAAGACAGAGAGAGAGGAGGGCTTACGACAGGGGGCCAGTGTCTTTTTTTTCATCGAGTGTCGTCTTCGGTTTGTGCCAAGGTCGATCTGCTCCCCAATCCACCGCCTGTGGACCCAGCTTCCAGTCGAACCCCTTTCCCAGGAGTTTTTCTCTCTCAGTCTCTATTTCCTCGGCCGTGTGAGGGCTTGGATTGTAACAGGGCATGAATTCTTCATCACCTCCCTCCCCCTCCTCCTCGTCTTCTTCTACAGCAGCCTGCTCTTTCTGTTCTTGTTTTTGTTCCTCCTCCTCTTCTTCTTCTTCATCATCAGAGACCTCCATCACTACTTCTTCGCCCTCCCCATTCATGAAAGCCAAACTCCACCACTCATGGGCTGGCTCTGGCTTCAAATGTTTTGTGAACTCGTAATAATCCTTACCATCAAACCGAGCAGTAATAAGAGCTTTTTTTTGTTTCGTTTCTTTTTCTTTCAACACACCCAAAGCCCGAATGTCCTTATATTTCGATTCCCCGAATTTCTTTTTTGCCCAAGGCACCCCGAACCGAGAAACAGAGACTGAGATGGTCGTAACTACTTCCATCTTTGGAGAAAAAAATCATTATGTGGCGGCTTCCCGTGGAAAAAGTGTATTGGGAGGGGTCACCCTTCTATCAAAAAAAAAAAAAAAAAACTTCAACTCAAAGTTTTGTAGAGAAATTTTACGGGTCGCTTCCTGGGGACTTGCTCAATAGATTACTGTAGTTTATTTTATGACAACGCATCCGGTTCGATCGCTAGAATTTTTTGAAAACCTGTCACTAAAAAACTGATACCATATGGTAACACTGGATACCATATGGTATCGCCATGAGCATAGACAGTAGTAGTCTCAAAACAAAAGATGCCAGTGACAGAGTCGGCGAACAATTCCGACCCGTCGGGCTGATCATCTCATGACTCAGTCAGAGTCGGACGGTAGGCTATGATCCGCCTCACGCCGCAGCTAAGTCCCTGAACAGTCAAGCCAGTTCTTGATCTTCCGGCCCCCGACTCTGAATACCCTGTGCCATCATCAGACATATTAATACTAGATTACTGCCTACCAGTCGAAAGTCCTTGCTGTGAATAATAATCACCTGATGCACGCGCGTTGAGCCGACCTCCCGGAGCCACGGAATATATCCCCGATGCCATGCGCTCATGTAGCTCCTTTTGTGATCGATTGCCAGTGACTCTCTGAGAGGCACGGTCCCCGCTGGCGGCTTCTGCCCGGGGGCCAAGCTCGCTGACTGCGCATCCACCTCCGCCGCCGCGCCGCTGTTGTGCACACAACACACACACACCAACCTCACTGTCACTGGCACGCGCCCGGCCCATCGATCGGCTCTTCCTCCTTCACTGGCCCTTACAGGCGAATCCTGTGCCCTTCGAGCCTCCGTCCCTTCAAGTTCGGGCCGGAGTGACTTTGCCTCCTGGAGTCCTTCTCCACTGAGTCTGCTGCGTCCTCGGCAACGGTCGGAGGGTCCGAGTGGGCAGATGGGTCGGGCCAAGTCAAAGCTGGTCGCAGAAGGTGACCTCTGAGCCGCCTTCATCATGACTCATGATTGCCATTGGTGACGAACTCCTCCTCCCCCTCTTCTTCTCCCTCCTGCTTCTTCTTCTCAAGACTCCCTTTTACTACTGCTACCCCTACCTTTTAGCATGTAGGCACTTCCTGGCCTCCTCCTCACTCTGGTACTACGGAACCGTCACAACGGCAGGGGACAAGGAGGATGGGCTCGTAGCGTTGTATTGCATCGTCCTGGCCGCGCCTGAGCAGAAATACCGTGGCAGAAGCGGGAAAGGGAAATACAAGATGCCGTGGTATCAATGCGTGGTGGACATTATGGATATGAGAATCTCAAAGGAACTTCCGAGGCTGCAGATTTCCCAACCCGCGGTGTGAGCCCCAGACCCGAAGTGGCGCAGGCTTGGGATGGAAGTACTAGTGCCGAAGCCAACAACAAGCTGGTTGTCACCTGACAGAGTTAGTATTCCAGATCTCATCATAGCTTGGAAGTCTAAGGCGCGAATCATCATGCTGTTCAACATCGCGACCTTTCGTCGAGGGGCCTCGGACTTCGTACATCCATACCAAGCAGCCTGTGGAATGTGACAAGAACGGGCGTTTGTCCACCAGAATCACATCTTATTTTCCTGCAGGACAGAAGATATATTACAAGGCTCAGGAGCATCCCTGGACTGATGACGAAGAAGAGGAGGGAGACAAAGCGGCCGCGTGGACTGATTAGGTATGCAGCCTCTTCGGTGCCTGTCGCGAAATAATCACGTGTATGTAATGCTTTTTTGGTACAGGTTCTCTGCGTGGGACAAGGGGAAGATGTGGCTGCTGACAGATGTCCCAGGTAGGGATTTCATGTACTTTGTGGAGTACATCTGCCCTTTAGCAGACTCTGACTTGCATCTAGTTCATTTTTTGGGAAACCCTACTTTTCCATGCGAACGGACCCCCAAGCAACCACCCATTCTCAGTCTTCCGTTTACTTCTACAGTAGATTTTAGGCAAAACAAACCTGTTATTTTGTTTGTTAGCAATAGGGAATCTTGTCTGCCTTACACCGCAGAGCTTCCGTGTGAAGTGTGGAGAAAAAGCGTACAGGTTTTCGAGGATGGGGACCTGCCCCTCAATTCAGGCGGAAGTTCACGACGGTTAACGTTAGAAAATCAAGTTGGCAAAAAGTCCTACGTACTTTGGAGAAATCGGATCGAAAATTAAGTTTGATATTAAATTAAATAAACCGGATATTTACTTTCATGTGGGCCGGGATAATAAGGGTGGGTATGAAAATAAAGATTTAAACCCTGGATTTATAAGCATGAAATCATAATTAAAATCTTGAAATCAAGATAAAAATTTTGAACCCGTGATTTAAAATCTTGAGTCCATAGATTACAAATCCTGATACCAGGATTTAAAATCTTAAATAGCCTCGGAACATAATCTTGGACACATGATTTGAATCATGGAAACTGAGATGTAAAATCTTGGAACCTTTGCTTTCTTAAATCATGATCCCAACGTTTCCCATGATTAAAAATCACGATTACAAGATTTTTTATCCTGATCACATGATAAATGTTTTGGAGCCATGATTTTGAATCTTGATATCAAAATCAGAAATTATC
>WBZZ01004170.1:22500-24231 GCA_019918135.1 Paulinella micropora | reverse complement strand
ACAGAGTTCTGTTTGTGTGTGTGTGTATGCGTGTGTCTGTCTGTGTGTGTGTGTATGAATGTGGATGTATTTATTGTGTTTGTTTATGTGTGTATGTTGGAGAGAGAGGAAGGAATTCGGGAGAGAAGGACGGAAGGGATTCGAAAAACATAATACGTGTGAATTTTCGCAAACATGATTGTGTGTTAATCTTTTTGTAGTTCCTAGGTTATTTTTTCAAGGACTAGGACTAAGCTCCAATATGAAAAAATTGTACAGAAAACTATTTAACAATAGTAAATGTGTGTGTGTGTGTGTGTGTTTTTTTTTTTTTTTTTTTTTTTTTTTTTTGTTGTGCAAAATGTAGGTTGTACGGTGTCGTAGAGAAGAAAGAACATAAAGGGCAAATTTAGGGCAGGGAGAAGAAGAAGAAGAAGAAGAAGAAGAAGAAGAAGAAGAAGAAGAAGAAGAAGAAGAAGAAGAAGAAGAAGAAGAAGAAGAAGAAGAAGAAGAAGAAGAAGAAGAAGAAGAAGAAGAAGAAGAAGAAGAAGAAGAAGAAGAAGAAGAAGAAGAAGTTGTTCTTCACCGAGCTGTTGGCAGACTGAGAAGCCGTCATGCTCACCGAGCCAGTGGCAGCTGCAGACTGCGACGAGAGCGCATGTGACTGGTCTGCGTCCCTGCTCTGTGAACGTAGGCTCTTGAGAACCCCAACGAGCATGTAAGAGAGTCCACTCTCAGAGTCTGCAACAACATACACAACATATATTTATATACATTCATACATGCATATACGTACATAGAAATTCATACACACGCACATACACGCAAACACACTCTATCACGCATGCACACAAATACATAACAAACTAACATGACACAACACACATAACGCATACATGCACATAAACGCACTCGTGCGAAACTAATTGTACAATTAGACTACAATTTACTTTCGGTAAGATCTTCGGTAGTTGTTTGAGAAAAAAAAAAAGACATTTTCAGACTGTTTCTTTGAAAAAAATGGGTTAGGACAATTAAAAAGACGGACGAGGGAGGGGCAGCGACAATTTTGGCCATAAATTTGCATGGATTCAACTGCATTAAGCTCCCGATACTTACGGCTTCTCACCCAAACAGCCGCTTTTACGGTAGTCCGGCAAACCAGCCGTCCGGCTATTGCGACAAAAAGAAGAGGGCCTTTTAGCGAGAGGGCAGACGCAGGGAATTGCCAGACTAGATTGGTGGCCGAAACCGGCCGAGTTTTGTTAGGTTTTGCCCCTAGCACGACAAAAAGGCAAGGCGCCGTGAAGTTCTCAGAGTTCTTTTCGGGCGGCTTTTACGGTAAGAGGGTTCTTTTGGCTTTTCTACCACGATCCCTTCCTGGTAGTTTATAGCCACACTTTGAGCACGCCTTTCCTTGTTCTGTAGGGTCTCTGTCTCTGATGCCGCAACAGTTCCAACTGGATTGTGCCGGAAGTACTTGCTCTGTGCCAGCCGCCAGCAGCAGTTTTCGTTCCCTTGAGTGCTTGGCTGCTGCTCTGGCGCAGGTAAATGTTTTCCTTGAGAACAGGAAGTCTTCACCAACGATGTTTACGTTTTAGAACTCGTCGGTCCTTTTGACTCATCGCAACGCCGCAGGAGAAACCATCCTTCTTCGTTCAGACTCAGATGTTGACAACCTCAAGCGGGTAGGAGTTCAGAATGTCATCATCCAAGTTCTGGTATGTTTATGTCAGTATGTCTCTGTCAGCA
>WBZZ01004170.1:7500-15000 GCA_019918135.1 Paulinella micropora | reverse complement strand
AACCACCAAGAAAGAAATGAAACCCCGCTAGGCGGGCACGGCGATCTTCGGCTGTACCTTTCCAACTTGAGTCCGCCCAGGACATCAAGCGGGTGCCGTTCGCCTTGGTGAAGCGAATGCCTTTAGATCGGGTACGATTAAGGTACCGTACGACCTGTTCGGCTTGCTGATAATTGAACAACTCAGGCTTGGAGGCATGGGTTGCCACTTCCCCTAATGGGCCCAAAACCTCGTGCCGAGTGATGCGTGTCCATAAGAGGACACCTACGATGTGCTGCGGCGAGAACTGCTGTAGCACTGATTGCTTCCCGGCTCGTACCCCCGGCATCAACCACGGCGAATCGGCTTTAGCTAAACCGGTGCACTGGAGCTTCTCAACTGCCTCTTTGATGAAATCTTCCTGGGAGATCTTGATCGTACTGCCTAGTCGACAGTCTTCCTTGTCTTCTATGTTCAGGCCTACCACCCCGGTCGGAGCCTCTTGCTTAAAGACCCTAAAGGCCTTCTTACCGGCGGCTAAGAACTCTGCTTCCACCTCCTTGCTACTGAACGCTCCCATTTATGTCGTCGACGTGTACGAAAGCAAAGTCAGGCTTATCCTTACCGGGTAGCCATTGTTACGCCAAAAGAAACAAGGAAAAGCGACATGAGCCGTAAAGCCTAAACTTTCTAAAAACGGGACTAGCTTGTACCGCCACCATTTGCGGCCCGCGTCCGGTCTGCCATAGAGGGCTTTAAGCATTTCCCACACATACCCCGGCTTTTCTAAACCAAACGGTGGTACGATGTAACTGGGGCGACACCCTTGCTCAGCTGCAGATGCCTCTGTGTATGCGGTGCCAACGTCCCACTTTGACAAGACTAAGCCAAGGAACACTGTTAGGGCGAAAAGCATTAAGATGGTAAGGGCACACGGGGTTGGGAAGTCCCGTTTCACAGCCAAACGATACCCCTTCCATACCCGGTATGATACCCGGTATGATACCCCGGGGTATCATAAACCCATACCACTAGGGGGGAAGTATGATACCCTAGGGGGGGGTATGGGGATATGATACCCCTCGACCTATTACCCCTTAGGAACCTCAGTCAGGGACTTAGAGAAAAAATTTTAGATAGCATGGGGTATGGGGGGGGGGGGGGTATGATACCCCTCAGGGACTTGGAGAAAATTTAATAATTAGATAGCATGGGGTATGAAACCCCCAAATGGGGTATGAGGAACTTGGAGAAAATTTATTAGCTCGGGGTATCAGATGGGGTATGAAACCCTGAAGAAAATGTATTAGCGTGTGGTATCAGATGGGGTATTAAGATACACGGGTGACCACATGGTCTCACTGCCGGATCAATTGCAATTATCAATTTGATATCGAGATTGAATCTTGTTTAAAGCTCTACAAGTTGCAAGTATTAATATTTTATTAAAACAGTGAGTAACAGAGAAAATGAGGGGTATGAGGAACATAGAGAGAAAATGAGAGGTACGGGGACATAGAGAAAATAAGGGGTATGAGGGACATAGAGAGAAATTGAGGGGTATGATGGACATAGAGAAAATGAGGGGTATGAGGAACATAGACAGAAAATGAGGGGTATGAGGAACATAGCCAGAAAATGAGGGGTATGAGGAACATAGAGAGAAAATGAGGGGTATGAGGGACATAGAGAGAAAATGAGGGGTATGAGGGACATAGAGAGAAAATGAGGGGTATGAAGGACATAGAGAGAAAATGAGGGGTATGAAGGACATAGAGAGAAAATGAGGGGTATGAGAGAAATGAGGGGTATGAGAGACATAGAGAAAATGAGGGGTATGAGGAACATAGAGAAAATGAGGGGTATGAGGGACATAGAGAAAATGAGGGGTATGAGGGGGGTATGAGAGGGGTATGAGAGGGGTATGAGAGAGGCGGGGTATGACAGGGGTATGAGAGGGGTATGAGAGAGGCGGGGTATGACGGGTATGAGAGGGGTATGAGAGAGGCGGGGTACAAGAGGGGTATGACAGTGGTATGAGAGAGACGGGGTATGACAGTGGTATGAGAGAGACGGGGTATGACAAAGGTATGAGGGACATAAAGAGAAAATGAGGGGTATGAGGGACATAGAGAAAATGAGGGGTATGATGGACATAGAGAAAATGAGTGGAGATAGAGAAAATGGAGGCAGAGACTTAGAGTATTACTGTCCTGGTATTAGAGGGGGTATGACAGGGGTATGAAAGGGGTATGAAAAGCGTATGACAGGGGTATGACAGGGGTATGACAGGGGTATGACAGGGGTATGAGAGGGGGTATGGGAGGGGGTATGGGAGGAGTATAGGGGTACCTTTCCTTTTCCCTTTCGATGTGTCTTTTGCTATTCGTCGTCATCGTCTGAGTCAGAGTCCTACAGTGCAGAGAGAGAGAGAGAGAGAGAGAGAGAGAGAGAGAAAGAAAGAGAGAGAGAGAGAGAGAGAGAGAGAGAGAGAGAGAGAAAATATAGGTTATAAGGGGTGTATGAGGGAGGAATGAGTGTATAATAATAATAATAATAATAATAATAATAATAATAATAATAATAATAATAATAATAATAATAATAATAATAATAATAATAGTAATAATAATAGTAGTAATAGTAATAATAATAGTAATAATAATAATAGTAATAATAATAGTAGTAATAGTAATAGTAATAGTAATAATAATAATAATAATAATAATAATAATAATAATAATAATAATAATAATAATAATAATAATAATAATAATAATAATAATAATAATAATAATAATAATAAATAATAATAATAATATAATAATAATAATAATAATTAATAATAATAATAATAATAATAATAATAATAATAATAATAATAATAATAATAATAATAATAATAATAATAATAATAATAATAATAATAATAATAATAATAATAATAATAATAATAATAATAATAATAATAATAATAATAATAATAATAATAATAATAAAATAATAATAATAATAATAATAATAATAATAATAAAAAAAAAAAAAAAAATAATAATAATAATAATAATAATAATAATAATAATAATAATAATAATAATAATAATAATAATGATAATAATAATAATGGTAATAATAGTAATAATGTATCTCCTGCCAATTGCTGAGCCAAAAGGACATGTGCATCCAGTCCTCCATTCCATAAGGAAAGTCTCCACACCAATCGGTGGAATAAAGGAAGTGACTGCATAGAACATTACTTTTAGAAGCTTTATACCAATCAGCCCATTGAAAAGGACCAATAGCCTATGTACCCTAGTAATAATTTTTTATAATAATAATAATAATAATAATAATAATAATAATAATAATAATAATAATAATAATAATAATAATAATAATAATAATAATAATAATAATAATAATAATAATAATAATAATAATAATAATAATAATAATAATAATAATAATAGTGCTTCTCTGTCAATGGCTGATGCATTTCTGCACATGCGCCTCCATCGTCTCACCCGTGAGGGGAGTACGAAGAATTGACGATAAGCTCTAATGACACCCCCGCAAGGGCAGTTCCAACACTTCCAGACGGACCGGTATGTTCAATGAAAATACTGGTCCAGACGGAGCGGTATGATCAATGAAAATACTGGTGGCACCGACGGGAATCGAACTGGCGACAGGGCCCAGATGGTAGAACTTGACCACTGGGCTATCACGGTGTCCACAATAATAATAATAATAATAATAATAATAATAATAATAATAATAATAATAATAATAATAATAATAATAATAATAATAATAATAATAATACTATATCTGAGGCGTACTGATGCAGCTAATGGCATATCCTCAACGGACATAAGCCTCCAATACCCTTGTTCGAGGTCCTCCACCCCCCCCCCCCCCCCCATGTCAGTCTCTCGCCTGATGATCGGGGCCACCGATGGAGCTCCTGAGGGCAAGACTGCACTAAGCCGAGGTTATTCCGCAGTCCCAGCAACCTTTTGCAAGACGTCACCGAATGTGCAAGTGCATACACCAAGCGCGGTTGCTAGAGCTGCCTCAAAACCCCACCCATAACAATCTGGTGTCTGCTGGGTCCTGGGCTATCAACCAGCATATGCGGAGTTTAAGATCTTTTACGCGCGCAACGACCCTCCTCCCCAGCATCTACCACCAAAGGGTTATGAGTTGGCGTCACAGTTTAATGCCTTGAGGCCATTGGGCTGGAACTCTGTTTAGCAAGTGTGACTAGGTTTTTTCATCGGGATTTCCCTCAAATATGTCACAGTCAACACTCCAAGGCAGATTTAATAATAATAATAATAATAATAAGAGAGAGAGAGAGAGAGGAGAGAGAGAGAGAGAGACAGAGAGAGAGAGAGAGAGAGAGAGAGAGAGAGAGAGAGAGGCAGGTTATGAGATGGGTATGAGAGGGGTATGAGAGGGAGTATGACAGGGGTGTGCGAGGGGTATGACAGGGGTATGAGAGGGGGTATGGGAGGGGGTATAGGGGTACCTTTCCTTTTCCCTTTCGATGTGTCTTTTGCTCTTCGTCATCATCGTTTGAATCAGAGTCGTACAGTGCGGAGAGAGAGAGAGAGAGAGAGAGAGAGAGAGAGGAGAGAAAGTATAGGTGTATAAGGTGTGTATGAGGGTGGTATGAGGGATGTAAGAAAATATAATAATAATAATAATAATAATAATAATAATAATAATAATAATAATAATAATAATAATAATAATAATAATAATAATGATAATAATGATAATAATAATAATAATAATAATAATAATAGTAATAGTTAATAATAGTTAATAATAGTTAATAATAGTTAATAATAGTTAATAATAATAATAATAATAATAATAATAATAATAATAATAATAATAATAATAATAATAATAATAAGAGAGAGAGAGAGAGAGAGAAAGAGAGAGAGAGAGAGAGAGAGAGAGAGAGAGAGAGAGAGAGAGAGAGAGAGAGAGATACAAACCGTCCAAGCAGCTAGCGCTGATAAGAAGCTTGCTTAAATCTGCGTTACGCATGCGCAATACAGAAAGAAGAAGAAGAAAGGAGAAGGATACCCCTGTCCCGTACCTCCCTCTCTCTCTCTCTCTCTCAAGCGCCCCTCATACTCCTCTCATACTCCTGTCATACCCCTGTCATAGCCCTCTAATACCCATTTCATACCAATCTCATACCCCGCCTCTCTCTCTCTCTCTCTCTCTCTCTCTCTCTGAAGTGCCCCTCATACCACTCTCAAAACTCCGTCATACCACTCTCATACCTCCGTCATACCCCTCTCATACCCCGCCTAACTCTCTCTCTCTCTCTCTCTCTCTCTCTCTCTCAAGCGCACCTCATACCCCTGTCATACCACTGTCATACTCCTCTCTCTCTCTCTCTCTCTCTCTCTCTCTCTCTCTCTCTCTCTCTCTCTCTCAAGCGCCCCTCATACCCCTGTCATACCCCTCTCATACTCCTCTCTCTCTCTCCCTCAAGCGCCCCTTATATCACTCTAGCGCTTCTGGCTGGTCTAGCTGGTCGCTCGGTTCTGCAGAAAAAAAAACACACACATACACAAAAAACCGAATAAAACGCCTGAAAAAAACATACAACAACAGCAACAACTAGCCAACAAGTTGCACATAAATGATGCAGGAACACATTGTTGAATGGATTTCAGTAGAAAAAGGCTATAAACGCGTCCCGCCTGCACATACTTCCCTCTCTCTCTCTCTCTCTCTCTCTCTCTCTCTCTCTCTCTCTCTCAAGCGCCCCTCATACTCCTCTCATACCCCTGTCATATCTCTCTCATACCCATCTCATACACTGCCTCTCTCTCTCTCTGAAGCGCCCCTGATACCCCTCTCATACGTGTACGCGTTTCTGCTCATGGAACACATTGCCAAGCAAGGTGAGGCATAGCCAGTTATCAGGTAATAATAATAATAATAATAATGATAATAATAATAATACTGATAACAATAAAATTTGTGGCTGAATGCTAGTGATGATCACTACAATATTAGTGTTCATCACTAACGGATAAGTGATGGTTACTAAGCATGTAATGACGAGCAGTTAGTGATGTTAACTTAGAGGTTAGTGATGGTCACTTAGAGGTTAGTGATGGTCACTTAGAGGATAGTGATGGTCACTTAGAGGGTAGTGATGGTCACTTAGAAGTTAGTGATGGTCACTTAATGCATAGCATGTCAAGATAAGTAGGATCTTTCTCTCTCTCTCTCTCTCTCTCTCTCTCTCTCTCTCTCTCTCTCCTTTTGTGTTATTTTCCCGTTTATGAAAACTCACATCTCACGGAACTAGAAATTGAGGGAGCATTGTATGATGAGCATTTGGAAATGACGGAGCAGGCTTTCAGAGAGCGACTAGAACAGTGGGCATTGAAGACAAAGATTTAGTGACAGGTGCTACATCTTATCACCCTGTATGTGCTTTACCAAATGCTTGCTGTGCTGCTAGTGCAGAAATACACCTTGCAGTCTGTACGGGGAGTCCACCCGGAGCTGCATATCGTGGTACTGGCAGCAGGCGGCGAGTTCGAATACGGGGATCCAGGACTGTGCGTTTACGGCTTCGAAGATGAGTTTGTCGGTGACGATCATGTGATTGTGCAGATGTACCAGCACAGCAAGTGGCCCATGCAGAACGGGCAAAAATTGAAGGGTGTTTGGCATTTTAACCAAAAAGCCAAGGACAACGGCTTAAGTGGAGAAGTGGTTTACAGTTGGCCTGGCTGGGACACCCACACGAAGCAAAAATATTTAAAAATAACCAAACAACAGCTCCAAGATTTTGTACTGGCAGCATCTGCAACGGCAAGACCATGTGTAGTTAGTAATCCAAAGGAAAGAATGAAGACGGTCGCAACACAACGTGTCAAGCCCCCGAAGAGTGAAAGTAAAAAACCTAGTCATGTCTACGTTGACCTAGTAAATGACAAAGAAAATGATACAAACGTTCCAACAGTTCTAACAGGAACGAAACGAAGCGGTAAGCCAAGTACAAAGCGGGCAGAAATGATCGCCAGGGCAGGTTGACAGGTTGGTAGCACTTTCTTTGTCACTACGTATGTCAAGTAAAACATGATTAGGTTTTTTGCGTTAATTTCTGCTATCAGGAAGTCAGTAAGAATGTAGTAGTGATCATCACTAATAATGTAGTGGTGAGTACTATGACTGTAGTGACTGTCACTTAACTAATTATTGTGGCGATGGCTCACTACTACTGAAGTCACTGTTACCAGCCAAGTATAGTGATGAGCACTAAATAACTGTAGTTCCCATCACTTCCAAGAGTAGTGACGGGCACTACAGGTGTTTAGTGGTCATCACTAACAACAGGTAGTGACAAGCACTACATATTTAGTGATCATCACTAACAACAGTTAGTCATGAGCACTACATTGTGTAGTGCTCATCACTACTGGTGTAGTGCTCATCACTAAATACTGTTAGTGATGAGCACTATGCAACAGT
>WBZZ01004170.1:0-2500 GCA_019918135.1 Paulinella micropora | reverse complement strand
ACATAGGCCATCGGTCCCTTTCCATGGGCTGATTGGTTTAAAGCTCCTAGAGTAATGTTCTATGCCGTCACTTCCTTTATTCCACCGATTGGTGTGGAGACTTTCCTTATGGAATGGAGGACTGGATGCACATGGCCTTTTGGCTCAGCAATTGGCAGGAGATACATACATTATTATTATTATTATTATTATTATTATTATTATTATTATTATTATTATTATTATTATTATTATTATTATTATTACTATTATTATTATTATTATTATTATTATTATTATTATTATTATTATTATTATTATTATTATTATTATTATTATTATTATTATTATTATTATTATTACTATTATTATTATTATTATTATTATTATTATTATTATTATTAGTGGCACCGCGATACTCAGGCGGCCCAGTGGTTAAGGTCTACCATCTGGGACCTGTCGCCAGTTCGATTCCCGTCGGTGCCAGTATTTTCAAAGGATATTTTCTTTGAAAGTATTGGTATGTCTGGAAGGTTTGGAGCTGCCTTGCGGGGGTGTCAGTAGAGCCTATCGTCAAATCTTCGTACTCCCCTCGCGGGTGAGACGATGGAGGCACACTGCATGTGCAGAAATCAGTGCATTCGTCATTGACTCAGAAGCACTATTATTATTATTATTATTATTATTATTATTATTATTATTATTATTATTATTATTATTATTATTATTATTATTATTATTATTATTATTATTATTATTATTATTATTATTATTATTATTATTATTATTATTATTATTATTATTATTATTATTATTATTATTATTATTATTCCTCTGGCTCAGCCATGACAGATCAATATTATTATTATTATTATTATTATTATTATTATTATTATTATTATTTAGGGAGTACATAGGCCATCGGTCCTTTCCATGGGCTGATTGGTATAAAGCTCCTAGAGTAATGTTCTATGCCGTCACTTCCTTTATTCCACCGATTGGTGTGGAGACTTTCCTTATGGAATGGAGGACTGGATGCACATGGCCTTTTGGCTCAGCAATTGGCAGGAGATACACACTATTATTATTATTATTATTATTATTATTATTATTATTATTATTATTATTATTATGAAGCACAAGAGCCGAGATCAGCAATGAACACTGGAAATAGAGTGGTATCAAAGATGTATTAATATAAAAGCGCCCCGGAAAACAGCTTATTATTATTAAAATAATAATCATCATAATCTCAGTTTATCATTATTGATACCCCTGTCCCATACCCCTGTCTCACATCACTGTCACATATCCCTGTCCCATACCTCTGTCCAATACCCAGGTATGATACCCCTGCCCCATACCCCTGTCTATTGTTCTGATTATTATCAAGTTATTATTATTATTATCATTATTATTTTGGAGTGTTGACTGTGACATATTTGAGGGAAATCCCGATGAAAAAACCTAGTCACACTTTCTAAACAGAGTTCCAGCCCAATGGCCTCAAGGCGTTAAACTGTGACGCCAACTCATAACCCTTTGGTGGTAGATGCTGGGGAGGAGGGTCGTTGCGCGCGTAAAAGATCTTAAACTCCGCATATGCTGGTTGATAGCCCAGGACCCAGCAAACTCCAGATTGTTATGGGTGGGGTTTCGAGGCAGCTCTAGCAACCGCGCTTGGTGTATGCACTTGCACATTCGGTGACGTCTTGCAAGAGGTTGCTGGGACTGCGGAATAACCTCGGCTTAGTGCAGTCTTGCCCTCAGGAGCTCCATCGGTGGCCCCGATCATCAGGCGAGAGACTGACACGGGGGGGTGGAGGACCTCGAACAAGGGTATTGGAGGCTTATGTCCGTTGAGGATATGCCATTAGCTGCATCAGTACGCCTCAGATATAGTATCATTATTATTATTATTATTATTATTATTATTATTATTATTATTATTATTATTATTATTATTATTATTATTATTATTATTATTATTATTATTATTATTATTATTATTATTATTATTATTATTATTATTATTATTATTATTATTATTGTGGACACCGTGATAGCCCAGTGGTCAAGTTCTACCATCTGGGCCCTGTCGCCAGTTCGATTCCCGTCGGTGCCACCAGTATTTTCATTGAACATACCGGTCTATTTCTGGACCAGTATTTTCATTGAACATACCGGCCCGTCTGGAAGTGTTGGAACTGCCCTTGCGGGGGTGTCATTAGAGCTTATCGTCAATTCTTCGTACTCCCCTCACGGGTGAGACGATGGAGGCGCATGTGCAGAAATGCATCAGCCATTGACAGAGAAGCACTATTATTATTATTATTATTATTATTATTATTATTATTATTAGGGAGTACATAGGCCATCGGTCCCTTTCCATGGGCTGATTGGTTTAAAGCTCCTAGAGTAATGTTCTATGCCGTCACTTCCTTTATTCCACCGATTGGTGTGGAGACTTTCCTTATGGAATGGAGGACTGGATGCACATGGCCTTTTGGCTCAGCAATTG
>WBZZ01004169.1:0-7500 GCA_019918135.1 Paulinella micropora | reverse complement strand
TGAAGACGTCCGAAGTCCGTATCGCCTTAAGCTTTTCTGCACGATTGAAGTTTCCTTTGTTGTCCTCCCCGTCCTGCCAGCAAGGGCTGCCTACCTTGCAAAGGGAATTATGCAGCTCACTGGCCATTAGTTTGGCTTCTTCATCTATGTGTGAATGGCTCAGAAAGAAACTCCAACCAGCCTTTGCTTGCTGGCCACGCTCATCATGATGCCTGCTCAAGCCCCAAAGCACGCTCAAGCCCTCGCGCCCGGTCGCCCAAGGCTGATCGTCCAGCACCTCGCAGATCTCATTGCTAGCCTGCGACGTGTCCCTGGCAGGGCCTCGTCCTTTCAGAAGACAGTTCTGGCAGAGCAAGTGTGCGACACAGGCCGACTCTTCTGGACGGCCCCAGCGAGGAAGGCGAAGCACCGTGAGCACCTCTTGAACGAAGCTAGACGCGTAGTGACACAAAAAGCCCTTCGAACCCGCAACACAACTGTGAAGCAACAAGCATGGAATTGATTGCAATCATGCATGCAATCTATGCAAATCAACAGTTTGGATCTTTGAATGTGAGATGATAAATTATTCCAGCGTCACTATTGTTGCATGGATGCACAAGTACACCAAGCATCGCCAAATTGTTTGCAGTTGAATACAGCTTGCAAATGCATGTTGTAGCTCATATAGATAGACTGACAGGAACAGTTCACGTCCTTGCTCGTCCAGCACCGCACGGACCGCTCCCTTGTCGCCTGTGTGCGGCTGGTCCTCCTCTCGGAAACAGAACTCGTGTGTGCCGAAGTAGCTTGCCGAGCGCTGAGCACGCAAGTTGCACAGCAAGCACAAGATTTTCAAAGATTTCACATCAAAAGACAATGCAAAAGAAAACACATTGTCAGGAGGTATCCACTAGCTTCTTCGCACCATACCTCAGGGCCCAGTTTCTTACTTAGGAGTCGGGCGGCCAACACAGCCATGAAGCCTGGTGGGAATACTAGCTCTGAAGTCGTTCGCTGGGAGAACTTGACCCCCGCCGCTAAGCAGCGTTCACCGAAACCGAAACCCAGGTCCCGAGGCGCGAAGATGACGCCAGAGTATCGCTCGCCCACGCTGCTGGGAATCATAATTTGGTCTGCGCTGCTGATGTCGAAGGATGGCTGGCGGAACAGTGGAGGGGACGGTGCGGCTGCAGACTGAGAGTCTTCTGTAAGTTCTGGTGCTGGCATCGCAGCAGACAGCGGCTCCGCTTTGTGGCTGAGGGGTTCAATTACATCGAGCACTTGCAGGAATCGCAATACCTACATGTCAGTGGAGATGCAAACGAAAGATAAAACGGAGTATCTAGAGGGCCTTAGGTCCCTTCCTAACTACATGATGAAAACGTTCAATTTTATGCATCTGCAACTTGATAATCGATGGTGCATGCTAAGGTGTCGCGGTTGCAACCTGGGGAACGTCTTCTTCCTTGGCAAGCTTTGGTCCGAATCTACAATGCAGACAGAGCCGCTTACGAGAAATCGACTCGGAGCAACCAGAGCACACGTTTCTATTGCACTCGTGGCAGTAATGGTGTATGCCAGCCAACGTCCACGCCTTATTACAGACTTCACATTTGCCCATTTTGCTTTTTCTGCGGTCAGCTTGAGAAGCTCGCTTGGCTTTTGTGGCGTCTGTATGCCAGCCAACGTCCACGCCTTATTACAGACTTCACATTTGCCCATTTTGCTTTTTCTGCGGTCAGCTTGAGAAGCTCGCTTGGCTTTTTTGGCGTCAACAGCAGCATCGTCTGCCGCTTCCGATGCCTCTTGTTCCGAAAGCGTAGGCACCATGGAGGCGGGCCAGCGTTCTTCCAGTAGAGCTTTCTGAATATCCTGGCGAGATACCGCTCCTCGGTTGGTCTTCAAGCCTGTGTCATGATTCAGAATAAGGTGTCTCCTTTTGGATTGACCTTATGACTATTACTACCACTACTACCACTACTACTACTACTACTACTACCACTACTACTACTACTACTACTACTACTACTAAGCTAACAACAACAACAATAAGAACATCAACGACCACACTAATAATACAATAATAACCGTCGAACGGATGCTCGTGGGGCCGAACAATGACTGCCAGAGCAAGAGCAAGCCAAACCGGACTGCACAAAGGCAACACAAGTGCAATAGTAACAATGTTAATACGCAAATGCTAACTTAACAGCAGTCATCAAAAAGGTTTTCGTCAAAGTCTACCAATGCATTGTGTTTCATATACTTGTCATACACACAGAGCATGGAAAATGTGTTCAAGAAAGCTGCAGATAGCAGTGTGGATCCCAAACTCTTCCTCTACAATCTCACGCTGATACACCCATACCCAGCGAAATAAAAATATTAACACAGTCTGAATTTTTCAACCGACATTTTGTGTGAATGGAAAACAGAAGTAAAAGAATAATTGCAGTCATGGAGCCGACATTAACCGAGTACATCGGGTGATTGTCTAGTGCACTCACCTGAGCACGAGCTCAGTTCCGAACTCCATCACATCGCCCTGGTAGATCAGTTCCCGAAGCACCAGCTATACAGAAGAACAACATCAATAATGAAACATAATGCATATACTTTGCATGAAATTCGTGACATTGTACAGGACGAAGTAATTATAAGTTATACATATATATGAAATATTTATATATGTATGAGTAATAGATTTGTTCGTGGGTGTTGTTCAAATTGTATGTAGCCACAATGAGAATTATGTCTTCACAATCACCTCAGGAGCGCTCGTGGGAAGAAGAGATTTTACTATCTCTAAAGCCTCTGCATAGGACGCGTGCCACTTCGTCTGAAACATTTGCAAAACATCATTTCAAAATTATGAAGTCACTTTGACAATTTTATGAAGCTTGGTAGTAACTTGAGTTTCATTCTACCAGGTGTTTGTTGCGCCACTTTGCTAGCCCCTCTTGAGCCATCACCAAAAACTCAGGCACGTTCGCAAGATCCGGGATGCTGCGCACACGACATGGCAATCAATCAAGTACAAAATGCAATTTTTGCCTCCAAGTTCGCGGCTGATTTGGACAGGGGGTAAAGCGCTATCCAAAACACACTCACGCTGGACCTGAGCAAGTTGCGACCGGCTCGGGCAACGCGCTTCCGGAGATCTTCCAGCATCGCGGGCGCCTTTTCAGTCTCGCAGTCCACCAGCATGCCCGAAGCGTCCAGGTGCGCGTGCTTGAATTCCGAGCTCAGTCTTGGGGCAAGCTACAGCAGCCCAGACCGCTGTGCATGATTTCGATTTCAGTGTAAAACAGCTTGCAAGGAGAGAAAGACTCGTGCAATAGATTTCAATACTCGACTAAAAGTCATACATGTATGTTACAATGGACTAAGAATGTATACACAGTCGTCATACACATTCACGATTCCAAATGAATCAAGGACATACTTGAAAATGTTGGGATACCTTTGAAATAATATTATTGCACATTGTCTGATTTTTTTTTTTTTTTTTTTTTTTGTTTGTTTTTTTGTTGTTGTTTTGTTTTGTTGGTAGTAGTAGTAGTAGTAGGAAAATAGATTAGAGCCAGGGTTGCAATGTCGATGTATCAATAACAACAATAATGTCAACATATTTACAATTTTCAATAATGTGCGCGTGCCAACCTGTTGCAGCCACTCCTGTGTGCGCTGCAGCTGAGGCGGCTCCAGCTGGTCTTGATGCAACAGCCAACACCGTGCAACAGGCACGATGGTATGCGCCCAGCGAATCTCTACACAGACAATCGAGGGGAGGAATAGGTGCGGGCAGGGGGGTTGAATGTAGTCATGATTGAAAAAGAGTATTTCATTTGGAACATTTACAACCTTGGCTCAGTTTCACGATATGCAGTTAGTATGAAATTACAATCGTACTTAAAATGTTATATGAGCGACTGTACTGAATGCTTGCGTACAGAACTCGTTCTTTGTGTGTGTGTGTGTGTGTGTGTGTTTGTTTTGTTTTGTTTTTTTTTTTCACGAAAAGAGGGAAATTCTCTTGATCCGAAGGAACTTACAACGCACTGAGCCAAAGTCTCAGCTGCTGCTCCCGGTTGCGCTCGTCATCGGTGGCTTTGCAGACCAGTAGGAAGACAGCGCAGTCGGCCGACAAGAAGTGCAGGTTGGTGGCGTAGAACTCGGGCTGGCCCGGCAGGTCCCGCACCATCCAATGCAGCCCCGCCTCTGAGTCCTGCACACAGTGCGTCAAACAATGCGCCCTTGGACATCAAAAACAAAAAAAGGAAAATTTCTAGAATATCCGATATTGTATGCACAATAGTATGTCTCTACCGAACAACTAAAACATTTCATTGCATTCGTGATTGTTAGTCACGAATACGATTTGCGAAGACTGTTTTCTGAAACGAAGAGTACTTTCTTTTGCTAAGCTGCAGTCAATAGATCCACCCTCTTTTATGCCATGTCTGTTGCATTGTTTGTGTAAGCCATTCCGAGTGGATATTCATCGGGTTGAGAATGCACCAGGCAGTTGAAGAGCAGCACGCTGGTAGTCCGCTCCAGGCGACTCCATTTGGCAGTCTTGCGCTTCAGTGAAGGCGCTAACCAGCCCCGCTCCAGCAGCGTCGACTTGCCCACTTTGAAATTGCCCACCGTTACTAACTGCAGATCAGACAGAGCGGCAATCAATCGCAAGTATCAACCATTGAAAGGACTGCAAAGTAAATCTCATGGTCATTTATCGATGAGAGGTAACACTGGGAGGGACAAATAGCCAAGAATTATTCCAGAATTATATTTTGTACTTTCTGACAGCGTGGTGGACTGAGAACAAGTAAAGCCTAGTAACATGTGGCGCAAGTTCAAACAAGAGGCTGTTGGGTAATTACGCAACAGTACATAGAAATTCTCTGACCTGCAGCCGCGTCCGCGGTATTTGTTTCAGCTTTGAGCTTCCGAGTCGCAACAGCTGCAGCACCTGAGCAGCACACGACAAGATCTAAGGTTGTATCCCTCCTAAGCTACCAAGGTCGGCGATATTAACATACTTGAATTCCTGCGTCCACGCCTAAGACGTTAACGTCACTGCGCGCCCGTCTTCCCAACTCATCATCCCGCTTCAGCAGCTCTATGACGTCAAGAGTCAAAATAGAAGATTTGGCTGCAGATAATACATGGCATTATCTAAGTTGAGAGGATTTCAAGTGACTGCCTGTAAAGTACCTGCATTTCGGCTGACCAGCAGCTTCTGTAGCTTACCAAAACGCTTGGGGTCTCCGAGCTCTGCTGGGACCGTTGTCAATTGATTGGAACGCAGATCCAGCTCCTCTAGAAACGATAAGCCGTCTTCGCTCGAAACTAGTACCGACAAGTCGTCGTCTGTCAAGCCGATCGCGTTGAGTCGCAGGCGCCGCAGAAGCTGGTGTTTCTGCAATGTGTCAGCAAACATGACATCTTGCTGCAGTTGAGCTCAAATAAAGTTGTACAGATGAGAATCTTTTTAAAACCTACAAGTGGCATTTGGTATCTACTTGTCTGGTCTCTTGCTCTCTCTTCAGCGACTTTTTAAATCAAAGAATATCATTCCTGATTTTGATACTTTTTCCTCTTTCAGGATCTGCCTTTTTTGTCTTTATTTGATCATTTGATTCTCAAAGTTTGTGCTTTCCTCAATGAAATCTACACGCTAGGTTGAGACTAGGAAAAAATAAGTAAAAGCTAAAATACACAAAACTAAATTATTATATTGTCTTGTATAAATATATTGTAACACTGATAATGAAAATCACAATAACAGTCATACTTATTACTATGAAATGATAAGCAACATTGCATAATACACAAATGATCTGAGTTAAGCTGGCTAACCGATATCCAGACAAGGAGCTCCTGGAAATAAGAATGATGAGCGATCTTAGAGGACTGCAAGACTAGCTCTTGTAGATTGGTTCCCTAGCATACCAGCAACAGATAGTAGGCGTGATGAATACAGTCCTTGATGTTTTAACATGTAAAATGAATACAAGTTTCATGCTATGCAACAAACGACAATTGCTGAACACGCGCAAGACCTCGGGACCATACTAGTCACTGACAAAAACGAATGATTAATCTTAAAATATTACTAGTTTTACACTATGTTTCTGCTGTTATCGTTGAAAGTTATAGACACTGCAAATATTAGCAACAAGAGCAATCACAAATAGTTTCGTATAAACACATATAAAATGTATTATACTTCAGTCTGGTATGTTGGGAGTTCACCTTCTCAAAAAGGACTGTGTTGTCAACAGGCCCCACTACTCCGACACGGGCTGCTCCCTAGCACAAGACATGTTTTAAGTCAACACGCACACACAATATTACACAAACTCTCTTGCGCACACAAATGCGATTGCAAAAATCAAAGTCAATCTGAGGTTGAGACCCGACTGCAAAGCTCCTGCAGCTCGGTCACGCGCGATCGATTAGTCTGGCAATAAAAATAAACAAGTGGCAACTTAGGTACTTGTCTGCTAATGCTGCTTCTACTGTCACTTTATATGTTGATGTTATATAACTTACATATATACTGTGATATATAATGAACAAATGGATGAATAGAGAGATAGATAAATAGAGAGGTGCATGCGTGCTTGCCTGCACACACATAGATACGTGCATAATACATATGTACATATAGATATATTGTTAGACACATACATTGGAAAGATATGATCTTAGTCTACATTATTATCAAATATATGCTATTTTAGAATGGATTAAGATAAATAACCAACATAAACAAATATTGATGCTGTTACAGCAAAAAGTCCTGCAACTATTACCAACATGACTGATATATATTGAGGATTTTTTCTTTGTTACATATCTTGTAGAGATTTCGCAATGATCCCTGCTTTTCTATTTCAAGTTGCCAATCAATCTATAATATAACGCATAATTCTAATTTACACACACCAGTCACATGTAATATTGCAAGTTGCCAATCAATGTATAATGTAATGCATACTTCTAATTTACACACATCAGTTAGACTAAGGTAAGACACAAGACGGGACGCACACAGGAAGCGCTCAGGTCCGACCTCGAGAATCCTCAACGCCTTCTTGTTCTCTATTCCATCCAGCTTCGTGAGGGTTGTGTTATTCTGCATAGCAGCAACAACCATAGATTGAAAAAAATATACACGAAATTAATTTGAAAATAAAGCCATTCAATATTACACCCAAGTGAATGCAGGGCTGCTGGAATGAAGGCTAGAGAAAATTAATATGGAGTCCGCGGATACATTTAAGGTGACTGGATCACTGTCGCGTCATTCCGTGACGGGAAGACAACAAAGCTAGATTTATCATGCAAGGGCTACGGTGAATTGGGCGCCTCTCTCTCTCTCTCTCTCTCTCTCTCTCTCTCTCTCTCACTCACACACACACACACATGCATACACATATAAGCAGCCTCTCTCTCTCTCTCTCACACACACAGAGAGAGAGAGAGAGAGAGATAAATACACATACA
>WBZZ01004168.1:30000-39727 GCA_019918135.1 Paulinella micropora | reverse complement strand
TCTCTCTTTTCCTTTTTGACACTTTTTTTTTTAGTGAGACAACATACTTCGTTTGTTTAACATTCATTCTGTACGCAACTCAACTCAACCGTTAGGTCGGGGGGGGGGGGGGGCTATCAGACTGAGCACCTTAACGACCGGCCAAAACCTTTACCGTTGATAAGACACTCTTTTTGCCCGACTCATTAGATTCTCCTCTGCACGATGTTTCGACTTCACTAACTAGTGTTTTCGATTTCGTTCAGAAATGATTTCAAACGATCAGTTCAAAGTTCTTTTAGCTATCATGTGACATTTTCCTGTTCATATTACCTTTTTCCTCGATTTCCCCGTGAAAACGCTTTACGGTAAATTTGTGAACAAAGACGGAAAACACAATATCTAACAGTGTCTTCCGTTGCCAGTTATTTTCGCCTTGAGGCGTCCCAAATCGATTTGGGAATTTTCAAGTCCAACAACCCGACAACTATCAGTTTATGATTGTTTACTTGAAGACTCGCGAACTATCAGTTTGAGAACAGGAGACCACACAATCTACATTCTACACTTGATCGTACGTTGCACCCAAGCCTGCAATGAGTTCGAAATTATGTAAATAAACGAAGTGACCTATCTACTATTTACTTGTATTTCACCTGCTCACTCTCAGTCAGGACTCAAAGCAGCCATCGTGTTCAAGTTATTAAGGGTTCGTTGTATCTGCCTACTTGAAGAGTTGTATACAAACCGTAGGCTCACAATAATATAATAATAAATAATAATAATAATAATAATAATAATAATAAATAATAATAATAATAATAAATAAATATAATAAATAAATAATAATAATAATAATAATAATAATAATAATAAATAAATAATAATATAATAATAATAATAATAATAATAATATAATAATAATAATAATAGACTTATCAGTCAATTGGCCTTTGATCCTGTCGGACATGTGCCTCCATTGGTAGCACGGGACCGTTCGGTGACGCGGCTCCGCTCCAAAGACTCGACTGGCAGTGCAATGTGCAAATGAGCGTGCTGTGCATGTGCAAGTGGGTGCAAGGAGTGAGAGGAGTTATCTGCCGAGAAGAAGTCCGCGACGCTGCGCTGACCTCCACCTACAACAGATCTAGCCAGACATTCTACCTGACTAGGCCTTCCCCTCCTTCTACCCACCTCCTGAACGACCGTGAGGTCGATCACCTCCTCCTCCTCCTCCGCCCCCTCTGCCTCCCTGGTCTGCGCCTCCAACTCCTCCCACTCCTTCCAGATGGTGGCAACAAACCTTCCTAACTCCTCCTCCACCTCTTCTGGGACAGGGATAAACAAAACGCCGAGCATCGCCGCCATCTTTTCATCCTCCCCCTTCAGCCATTCCTCTTTGAAGAGCCTCATCTCCTCCTCTGCCTCCCGCAGTTCCCTGTGATAAAGCCCTCCTCGATTCAGCATGAGGGGCTGCCGGGCTTGCGCCTCATCGATAAACTTAAACAGTGCCTCACGAGAGCTCGCAAACGTTGGGCAATGCAGCAGGAAGTGACGTAACGACTCGTTAACCTCAGTGCCACACAAGGCGAAACAGCTTGAGCAGTCCGGCGAGCATGAGCCAAATTTGGATCGGTAGAGGCGAAGGCGATTGTTGCAGCTCAACAATCGCCTTCTGATAAGGTTGTGACTTCCCCCCTCCAGCGCCCGCCAACGTGGGAAAGCAGAGCGGGAAGACATCTGGCTAAGCAGCACCCTAAGCCCATCAGAGGGCTTAGCCTGCCGCTCCCAGCCAGCTACTTCCTGCCGGACAGACCATTGCTTTACCACCTCGTTCCAGTTCGCCAGAGCGGCCCGCCAGTCCTTATCATCTACCGTGCCATCTTCGTTCACGACCCGCTTGAGCGCATCCAAGCCCTCCCGCAGCCTGTGATCTGCTAAGATCAAATTTTCCGTATCTTCCTTCCATTTGCACCGACCCGTGTTGTAAAGCCTGCGTGTTAGCGCTGTGTTGCCCAGTAACTCGATGCGCCCTAGGAACCGAAGCCGGGCCGCCTTGGCAAGGATGCTAAAACTCGGCGTGCGGCCTAAACCCCTGGTGATGCAGCCGCTTGTGCGCGTACCAACACCCAAGATGACCCGCAGGGGCGCTACCAACGCGCCCTCCAGCTTACTCAGCTTGTTGGCGCCCGGCAGATCCCAAAAAGCCGATGCGTAAAGCAACTTTGCGCCAACCATTTGCTGCCAATTCATCAGCCGAAGACGCGCTGGAACTTCATGGGCAATCCAGAGGGGGTAGCAGGCAGCCGTTCCCGCTACAGTGATTTCCGCCGCCCGCTTCGCTTGCGGTTTATCGGAGAGGGTGTCCGTGAGCAGAACTCCCAGGTATTTGTAGTGGTCGGTGACGTTGAGAACCTTGCCCCGGAACCTCACGCATGGGGGCGACTTTTTTGACTTGGCGTGCCCGTATATCGGCATGACTTCCGTCTTGCCCGGTTTCAGGTTGATTTCAAGCCGATAGTCCTCCACGAATGTCGCCACGACATTTACAATCTGTTGAAGCTCCGTGACACTATGCGCAATTACCGCAACGTCGTCGGCGTAAAGCAGGGTCCGTATGTCTTCGATGCGGTTGAGGTCCTCGATCTCCAACTCTTTCGCGATTCGGACCGTTAGCTCATCCATGAAGACGTTGAACAGCGACGGTGACAACGGCGACCCTTGCTGAACTCCCATCTCTTCCAGCACTTCACCAGTGAGTTCGCCATCGACTAGCACTCGCGATGACGTTCTTCGGTAAAAACGCCGCAGAATGCGATAGAACTTGCCCTGTACCCCCATCTGGGTTAGCCTCTGAAACAACCCGGCCCGCCAAACCGTAGGGAATGCCTTTCTCAGATCCACGAACAAAACGAAAGAACGGAGGCCAGCTTGTTGTCTAAGGCGCAGACGCTCCTTAAGGACAAAAATCTGGTCCCCCGTACTACGTTTTGGCCGGAACCCACCCTGCTCTGGGCGAAGCCTGCCCGGCTGATCGATGAAAGCCGTAAGCCTCGCCGCCATAAGGGACAGATACATCTTACCCAGACAGCTCAGAATCGCGATGTCTCTCCAATTTTCCGGATCGGTTGGGTCGCCTCCTTTTGGGATGTTGACGATAATCGCTTTGCCCCAGTCGCTGGGGGTGTATTCGCACGATTTCAACCAGTTGAAGAAGCGCACCAGAAAGCTCACAATCCGCGTGCCTCCGTACTTGAGCATCTCGTTCTTGATCTTATCCGGTGAGCACGCTTTGTGATTCTGGAGATTTTCCTGGCAGAGCTCCACTTCCTTCTCGGTGTAATCATAGTCCAGCGGGCCCGTCTCAGTCCGGATCTCCTCGGCTTGCGCCATGGCCTCGAATTGGTCGCGCAGGTTGTCGTTATACTGGAAGGTTTCGCGGGCCTTCCGCTCGGGCTCAATCCGCGCTGCTTCCTCATCAGAACCGACTTCCTCTACACATGCATCCTCCAAAAACTGGTTTTCTTTGGGGACCACCATACGTCGGCGGTATTCTTCCCATTCTTGTAGTTTTTCCCGGAGTGTGCATGCCAGAGTGCCATCGGGCTTCCGAACAGGAGCAGAAGCGTTCGACCGCCGAACCCCGCCCAAACGCTTTGACAGCTTCCAGTACGTGGCCATGGTAGCGCTCCTGAAGTTGGCAGCGGTGTCATTCTGGACCCGCTTCCACGCTTGCTCCTTCTTCTCCTTGCATAACCTTCTGACCGCCTTCCTCGCTTCTTTATATCTTTGCCAGGCCTCTCGGTTGGCCTCATTCCTTCGCCAGAGGCCGTATGCCTCTCTCCGTCGCGCAATCGCTTCCCTAAGACTCTCATCAAACCATGCATTAGTAAACCCTGGCCTAATCACCCGAACTCCCAAGACCTTCACGGCTGCGCCCGTGAAAGACCACTAAGCTAGCGACCCTATCTACCTCCTGCTGAAGCTCATCCGGGTCCTCCACTGCTGATAGATCTGGGAGGCCATCTGGCAACAGCCCCGATATACCAGCTGCAAAGGTCTCGTCGTACTTCAACCTAAGCTTAGACAGCTCACTCTCCTTACCCTCAACTACCCTGCCTATCAAGCGCTCTGCCTTGAATGCTTTGTACCTCTTTACCTGCTTTTTGGGGGGTGGCTGTCCCCCCCAGACCAGTTCCGCCCACACAGCTTTGTGGTCGGTATCAAGGTCTACCTCGTCGACGCCGAAGCTTGCCTCCTCCGCCAGCTCGGAAGAGACGCAGATGTAATCCAGTAGATGCCTTCGTCCACCTACATTTTCCTGCCTAGACCACCAATATTTGTCCCCCCGTGGTTGCGAAAACCCACTGAGATTGCGCAACCCCGTGGCAACAAGCATCGCAGCCAGCAACTCACCATTCTCACTCCTAACCCCTCTACCCCTCCCATCTATCTCGCCAAAGAGGCCCACCACTCCCTCCTCCCGCGCTATTCTGGCGGGCCCCAGCTTAGCATTAGCATCACCAACCGTAACCACATGACCTTTGGTGGCGAAGTAGGAGACGGCCGCCTGCCACGCCTCATAGGCTGCAATAGATTCCTCTCGTTGATTTTCTTGGGGGAAGTAGCCGTTGCCGACGAACACATCCGACGCCGTCGCGCTCCCAGACGACAGCCTCACCCACAATTGCTGTGGGTGTGGAACAGGCGCCTGTACAATGGTAGCGCACGGTGCCAGATAGTTGGCCACCAACGTCAAGACTCCCCCCAAGAGACGCGAGCCCGCACCAGTTGCAGCCGCTTTGCCGAGGACTGCGAAGCCGTCGACTTGGAGCTTCTCCACCTTCTGCGACGATAGGTTGTGCTCCTGGACTCCGACGATCACCCAGCCTCGCTCCTTGTAGTGCTCCGGCCATTCCCCAAAGCCTGGGCTATCCGCACCCACTTTGCCTTGCCAATTATGTGAGGCCACCCTCAGTGGGAAGCCTTTCACAAATTGGGAAGAACGAAGCTGATGCCGATGCCTGCGCTTCGGTTGAGCCCGCCTGGAGCCCTCCGCCACCCTCCACGGCCCATCCTGCACCCTCCGCCCCAGCTCCTCCAGCTCCCGCATCCCGCCCCACTCCGCCAAGGGAGATTCACCGCTTGAGGCTTCGCCCTGGGGCTCGTCGACTTCCACGTCGAGCACCCAGTAGCCAAATCCCTGCTTGCGAAGCTCCCTCTGCATCTCTACATACTGGGCACCCCCCCGTGCAGCCCGCTGCTTCTCTCTTTCCCGGAAAGTCCTACCCGTCGCAACGTGAACCTTTCCCGTGAAGAACTTACGCTCCCGCAGCAGCCGCACCATCTTCTCCGCCTCCTCACAAGACGCACATTTAATCCGCAAATGTCGCCCACTACCTCTGCCCGCGAATTCCACCTCGACTTCCCCGAGACCGAGAATTCGGAGCTCTCGCGCCATGACCACTGTCTGAGAGACATGCGATAGCCCCCATACTATGCAACATCTCTTATCCAGCTCATTTCGTACCTTCCTCCGCCACCTCCTCGGTGGCGGTACCGCTTGCCACACGCCGTGACCAGACCTTTCCGGACGTGACTTCTCTTCCGAGGTTGGGGAGGGTGATCGAGATGCAGCAGGATTGCTGGCTCTACGTGATTCAGGTTGCCCGTCAGGTACGCGAGCACTCGACCACCCCACCCCGGCCGAGTAGCCATCGCCACCCGCAGGCGCACTCCCACGGGGAACGTCTAAACCTGAAGGATTACCGCCTTGACCCATAGGGCCAGCACTAGCGGCCGCGCTCTTCGCATAAGAACCTGACATAAGTGGTATGGGACCCCGGTGCCGCATTGATCGAGTTGTAAACTCGATAAATGAGGACCCAGGTGGGGTTATTTAAAGCTCAACCCTTAAAAAGCATACGTGTACGTATGTATAGGAATACACACAAACACTCACCTGCATCCGTAACCAGGCACGAGGCAGACCCGCTGTGCATCATCGAGGTAGGTGTCGTGGCAAACCACCCTGCGTCCGATAAACGCTGCAAGTGAGTCATCTACCGAGAGCACAGAGTGACAGGCCCGTGCACGTGTACCCACCACCCCATAACCCTCCGCCAGAGCAACCCCATGGCATCCGCAGGATGAGCACGAAGAGTGCTGAGAGAGAGGGTGAGCCAGGAGCCCCGCTCCGGTCCGTCGTTACTTTGGTCATTTAGTCGTTTCAAGGCTTGTGGTAAGGTGTAGGGCCTCTCGCCTTCGTACAAACTCCGACCGACAGTAGTTTGGTTGACCATCCTTCGCGGTGACCCTCTGAACACAACCCCCTCCCCCAGTGCCCACCCCTTGTGATTCCAGAGGCCACCCCGAGCCAAGAGCCATGAGTATGATGAGCAACTCACATGAGTTACTCTCAGTAATTGGGACCCGTCTCATAAATCAATGGAACGCTTATCGTGCGCCCCTCATAGGCTCAGCCCGCCCATGTGAAAGCTAGGCCTCGCCCAAAGCAAAGCAAAGCAAAGCAACAACAACAAAAAAAAAAAAAAAAAAAAAAAAAAAAAAAAAAGAGAGAGAGAGAGAGAGAGAGAGAGAGAGAGAGAGAGAGAGAGAGAGAGAGCGAGCGAGAGCGAGGCCGCCGTGGCTCGCCCGCAATCCAGCTGGGTGCACCTCGTCACAACCACTCATCGGCGTGAGCTCATAGCTGTGTGCGACATAGGTACAAGAGCAAGAGGAGAAACAGTGTGCCAGCGTGGATGTGTGGGTGAGGCAGTGCGGTGAGGCAAAGCAGCGATGCCAGTCGAATCCCTGGAGACGGAACCTAGCATCAAAAACATCGTATAAGTCTACCCCAGGCCTCCATCCACCGAGTGGTGAGCTCGATAAAAGAAGACCCGAGTGGGGTTATTTAAAGCTCAACCCTTAAAAAAGCATAAACATGTACGCCGCCAGGAACCCAACAACAATAACATAGCAGCCAGGAACCCAACAACAATAACATAGCAGCCAGGAACCCAACAACAATAACATAGCAGCCAGGAACCCAACAACAATAACATAGCAGCCAGGAACCCAACAACAATAACATAGCAGCCAGGAACCCAACAACAATAACATAGCTTCCGTAACCAGCCTTCAGGAACCCGCCTCAGTTACCCGCCCCCGTAACCAGGCCAGAGACGTGACGTACTATGCATCATTGAGGTGTCGTGGCAAGCCACCCTGCGTCCGATAGAAGCTACAAAAGAGTCATCTACCGAGAACACTAAGTGACAGGCCCGGTCACATGCACCCAACACGTCCCGACCCTCCGCCAGAGCATCCCCATGGCATCCGCAAAGTGAGCACGAGGGGTTCTGGGAGAGAGGGTGAGTCAGGAGCCCCGCGTCCAGGCAGTCGCTACTGTGGCAGTTGAGTGATTTCAAGGCTTGTGGAAATGTGTGGAGCCTGTCGCCTTCATTCCCACTCATACCGACAGTAGTTTAGTTAACCAACCTGTCCAGTGACCCACTGAGCCCAACCCCCTCCCTCAGATAACCCCCACCCCCCGCACCCCGAGTGATACCAGAGGCCACCCCGAGCCAAGAGCCGTGAGCGTGGTGAGAGAGCTTCTCTCAGTAAAAGTTTCCGTCTCATGAATCAGTGGAGCACTGATTATGTACCCCTCATAACAAGCTGCCAACGGCCCCAACCCCGCCGTGTGGCGGTGACACCCAACCATGTATTGGTGCCCCCCAAATAATAATAATAATAATAATAATAATAATAATAATAATAATAATAATAATATAATAATAATAATAATATAATAATAATAATAATAATAATAATAATAATAATAATAATAATAATAATAATAATAATAATAATAATAATAACCCCCGGGTAACACTGTCAATAGTTTATCAAATAAAACTTGCTTGGCTCTCCAGCATCGAGTCAACGAAAGGCAGAGGTTCACTGCAAACGCCTTGCCTGTATACTAGTAGGATCTAATTAGTTAACTTAATATTGTAATATTAATATTGCTGTCAAGTAGCAAAGTGATCACCACTTTGAGCTGTGAGCCTTAGACGTCTATTTTTTCTCAATCGATGTTTGAGGTATTAATACAAACATGCTGAGAACATGATTTCAAAGCAAGGTCTCGAGCTTTCAAACTATGCCTTGATTCGTGTTATAACCCTACTATTGAGCAACAACGACAACAAGAAAAAAAAAAAAAAAAAAAAAAAAAAAAAAAAAAGAGAGAGAAAGAGACAAAGAGAGAGAAAGAGAGAGAGAGAGAGAGAGAGAGAGAGAGAGATCTGGGATGCAAATAAAAAGAGAGAGCTGGGATGAACATTGGGCGATTTAATCTTTTGAGTGCCATCAGGAATAGCAAACGAGTGGATGGTGGAAACGGTGCAGGAAAACGACCATGGTAGTTACTAGGTCTATCTATAATATTAATAATATTAATACACTGACTTTTTCACGTAAGCTCGGAAAATAATCTGTCTTTGCAATCGCTGTCCTCGGTTGAGAGGTAAATATGCCTGACGACCGTTCAACTGGCAACGTCACCCAACTTTGAGCGTATTTTTCTCAATTGGTATATTTGAGCTACCAACATTCTGAGCGCGTCGTTGCAAAGCCCTTGTTTTCAGCTTTAACCTTTACCCTGTGCGTCCAATATTGGACGCATTGTCCAATAATGACGCATACAGTCATGTTGAGCTTAGCAAATTGCCGCTTTTACCCTTAAATGTGGACAACTTCACGTCCAAATGAGCCCTCCATTTTTGGACGCCGTGTCCAAACTTGGAAGCGACCCAGGATAAGGGTTAAAACAAGGGCTTTAAACGGTGCCTTCAGACTTGGTCGTAGCCCAATTACTTATCGAGAAAGCTGAGGCTTGAAAAGCTAGGCAAGTTGCCACTTGAATGTTATGTAATACCTCGATCGAGTCACGACGAGGCGGACAACACCATTCGAAAGCTACTTGATGTTAATACTGAGCTACGGAGCGGTCGAACGGTGTTTCTGGGAACATACGAGAAGTAAAAAAAAAAAAAGCAAGCTTTGATCTCATCGTTCGCCATCAATTTAGTATATTATGCGCCTAGCCGCAAATTTGACGTGTTTTGCGGGCGAGCCGGCCGGCGAGCCCGCAAAACGTCAAATTTGGCGCGCCGCATATGTAATTTTATCGGTAACCTGACCACATTTTGTGGAGGTGACCGATAAAATATGGCGCGCCGCATATGTAATTTTATTATCGGTAACCTGACCACATTTTGTGGTGGTGACCGATAAAATATGCTACGACCCTGCTGAAGCCATCGCTCAAAAGCTGACGACAAGAGCTTTTACATAATTTGCTCTGCATGTTTTTGTCTAGGTCCAATATTTATTGAGCGAAATGAGGTCAAAGTTGATGGATTTTGCCAGTGGACGGTCGTCAATGATATTGGCCGCGAACAAGCAGATCGAAAGTTAAGCTAAGATGAAATACCAGCCGTGATTGGATGTTGTATTTGTGCGTATATGTATGTGTATGTGTGTATGTGTATGTGTATGTGTATTGTATGTGTATGTGTATGTGTATGTGTATGTGTATGTGTATGTGTATGTGTATGTGCATGTACTCAGTAACCCAAATGGGAGAAAAAAAAAAAAAAAAAAAAAAAAAAAAAAAAAAAAAAGAAGAGAAAGAAAGAAAGAAAGAAAGAAAAAGAGTCCGAACAGCCTTATGCATCTT
>WBZZ01004168.1:12500-15000 GCA_019918135.1 Paulinella micropora | reverse complement strand
GACCGACCGACGGACCGACCGACGAACCGACCGACGGACCGACCGACGGACGGACGTACGGACCGACCGACCGACGGACGGACCGACCGACCGACCGACGGACCGACGGACCGACCGACGGACCGACGGACCGACCGACGGACCGACCGACCGACCGACGGACCGACCGTCCGATCGAGGGACCGACCGACCGACGGACGGACCGATCGACTGACGGACGGACCGACCGACCGACGGACGGACCGACCGACCGACGGACGGACCGACGGACCGACGGACCGACCGACGGACCGACGGACCGACCGACGGACCGACGGACCGACGGACCGACGCACGGACGGACCGACGGACCGACGGACGGACGGACGGACGGACGGACGGACCGACAGACGGACGGACCGACGGACGGACCGACCGACGGACCGACGGACGGACGGACGGACCGACGGACGGACGGACGGACGGACGGACGGACGGACGGACGGACCGACGGACGGACGGACGGACCGACGGACGGACGGACCGACGGACGGACGGACGGACCGACGGACGGACGGACGGACCGACGGACGGACGGACGGACCGACGGACGGACGGACGGACCGACGGACGGACGGACGGACCGACGGACGGACGGACCGACCGACGGACGGACGGACCGACCGACGGACGGACGGACCGACCGACGGACGGACGGACCGACGGACGGACCGACGGACCGACCGACGGACCGACGGACGGACCGACGGACGGACCGACGGACGGACCGACGGACGGACCGACGGACCGACCGACGGACCGACGGACGGACCGACGGACGGACGGACCGACCGACGGACGGACCGACGCGGACGGACGGACGGACGACGGACGGACGGACCGACGGACGGACGGACGGACCGACGGACGGACGGACGGACCGACGGACGGACGGACGGACCGACGGACGGACGGACGGACCGACGGACGGACCGACGGACCGACCGACGGACCGACGGACGGACGGACGGACCGACGGACGGACGGACGGACCGACGGACGGACGGACGGACCGACGGACGGACGGACGGACCGACGGACGGACGGACGGACGGACCGACGGACGGACGGACCGACGGACGGACGGACCGACCGACGGACGGACGGACCGACCGACGGACCGACGGACCGACCGACGGACGGACGGACCGACGGACGGACCGACGGACCGACCGACGGACCGACGGACGGACCGACGGACGGACCGACCGACGGACCGACGGACGGACCGACGGACCGACCGACGGACCGACGGACGGACCGACGGACCGACCGACGGACCGACGGACCGACCGACGGACCGACGGACCGACCGACGGACCGACGGACCGACCGACGGACCGACGGACCGACGGACGGACCGACGGACCGACGGACCGACGGACGGACGGACCGACGGACCGACGGACGGACCGACGGACGGACCGACGGACCGACGGACCGACCGACGGACCGACGGACGGACCGACGGACCGACGGACCGACCGACGGACCGACGGACCGACCGACGCACCGACCGACGGACCGACGGACGGACGGACGGACCGACGGACGGACGGACGGACCGACGGACCGACCGACCGACGGACGGACCGACCGACCGACCGACGGACAGACCGACCGACCGACGGACCGAACGACCGACCGACGGACCGACCGACCGACGGACGGACCGACCGACCGACGACGGACCGATCGACCGACCGACGGACCGACGGACCGACCGACGGACCGACCGACCGACCGACGGACCGACCGACCGACCGACGGACCGACGGACCGACCGACGGACGGACGGACGGACCGACCGACGGACCGACCGACGGACCGACCGACGGACCGACCGACGGACCGACCGACGGACCGACGGACCGACGACCGACGACGGACCGACGGACCGACCGACGGACCGACGGACCGACCGACGGACCGACCGACGGACCGACCGACGGACCGACCGACGGACCGACCGACGGACCGACCGACGGACCGACCGACGGACCGACGGACCGACGGACGGACGGACCGACGGACGGACGGACCGACGGACGGACGGACCGACGGACGGACGGACCGACGGACGGACCGACCAACGGACGGACCGACCGACGGACGGACCGACCGACGGACGGACCGACCGACCGACGGACCGACCGACGGACCGACGGACGGACCGACGGACCGACCGTTGGACCGACCGACGGACCGACGGACCGACCGACGGACCGACGGACCGACGGACGGACCGACGGACCGACGGACCGACGGACGGACCGACGGACCGACGGACGGACCGACGGACCGACGGACGGACCGACGGACCGAAGGACGGACCGACCGACCGACGGACGGACGGACCGACCGACAGACGGACCGACCGACCGACGGACGGACCGACCGACCGACGGACGGACGGACCGACGGACGGACGGACGGACCGACGGACGGACGGACCGACGGA